>SJYH01007314.1:6713-21636 GCA_006408735.1 Sylvicapra grimmia | reverse complement strand
GAAGGAATGATGCTAAAGCTGAAACTCCAGTACTTTGGCTACCTCATGCGAAGAGTTGACTCATTGGAAAAGACTCTGATGCTGGGAGGGATTGGGGGCAGGAGGAGAAGGGGACGACAGAGGATGAGATGGCTGGATGGCATCACAGCCTCGATGGACATGAGTCTGAGTGAGCTCTGGGAGTGGGTGATGGACAGGGAGGCCTGGTGTGCTGCGATTCGTGGGGTCGCAAAGAGTCGGACACGACTGAGCGACTGAACTGAACTGAACTGAAGTGAGAGTCGCTCAGTCGTGTCCGACTCTGCAACCCTGTGGACTATACACTCCATGGAATTCTCCAAACCAGAATACTGGTGTGGGTAGCCTGTCCTTCACCAGGGGATCTTCCCGACCCAGGGATCAAACCCAGGTCTCCCGCGTTGCTGGCGGATTCTGCACCAGCTGCGCCGCACTTCGTTACCCACCAAACTGGTGTGAAACGCTCCGTGTGCATCACGTGACATGGTTGCCTCTCACAGAGACCGCAAGAGGGAACCCTGCCGCTGACCCGTTCCACAGAAGACAAGATGAACGAATGTTAAGAGAATAAATCTGACAATTTTGGGCACCGTGACAGCACAGTACACTGGAAAGGGTATGACCTTCAAAGCCAGAGGGTGAATTTTCCTTCCGTGACTTAATAGACGTATATTCTTGAATAAGTCAGTTCCCCTCTCTGAGCTTCAGTCTGCTGTGCTGGAAAAGGAAGACAGACTCCCCCAGAGGCTGGGCAATTATTCTAAGAATTAGTGATCATTTGCGGAAACCGCCTTAGACTGAGCAACTAAATATTATTACTAATAACAGTGATTTATATAACATTCCTTAGTTAATGAGACTGCATATCTTACTTCTTTTTTGTTTCTTTTTTTATTGAAGTATGGACAGAGGAGCCTGGTGGGATACAGTCCTTAGGGTAGCGAAGAGTCTGGCATGACTTAGCAACTAAACAACAAAATGGTTGATTTACTGAGTTGCGTTAATTTCTGCGTGACTCAGGTATGCCCTCACACATTCTCTCTTACACTCTTTTCCATTGTGACTTCCCTCGAGGTGTTGAATATCGTCCCTGTGCCATACAGTAGGACCATGCTGTTTATCCGTCCTATATTACAGTTTGCATCCGCTAATCTGAAACTCTCAGGCCATGGATATCTTGTTTCTGAGAACCTCTGGGCAACAAGTTACCTGTTTTTTCACCAGAGCTCACCATAACAGGAATATACTATTACAAAACAGCCCCACATTTCAGTGGTACAGTACAAAATACTACAACACAGCAAAGTATCCTAGGAAGTTAAACTCTAAATACACATCTCCACCCAACAAAGCCAGGAGTGGAATGTCAACATCCGTCTCCTCCCTGCCTTGCCAAGCAGGCTCAGGGTTGATACTCTTTCGGAACCACTAACCCCAAGACATTTCATTTTGAGAACTTTACAAAACTTTTTCATTTAAAAACATGCCACGTTTCCTAGCGAGAATTGATTCTAGATTACTTTCTACAAACTGAGAAATGTAATTTGGTATAAAAGGTGGGGCTCTGGGGTCACTGCCGCTGCTGCTGAGTTGCGTCGGTCGTGTCCGACTCTGTGCAGCCCCAGACGGCAGCCCACCAGGCTTCTCTGTCCCTAGGATTCTCCAGGCAAGAGTGCTGGAGAGGGTTGCCACTGCCCTCTCCTTTGGGTCACTAGATTGGCATTCTAATCCTACCTATACCAATTAAAACCTGTGTGTAATACCCTTAGTATGTGACCTTAACACTCCTTAAACGATGCTTCCTCGCTTGGACAATAGCTGTTGTTGTTGTTGATCTTTGGTTGCTAAGTCACATTAACTCTTTTGCAACCCCATGGACTGTAGCCTGCCTGACTCCTCTGCCCATGGGATTCTCCAGGCAAAAATACTGCCGTGGGTTGCCACTCCCTTCTCCAGGGGATCTTTCAGACTCAGGGATCAAACCCACATCTCCTGCATTGGCTGTCAGACTCTTTACCACTAAGCCACCTAGGCAGCCCCCACGAACAACAGTAACAACATACGGAGGATGCAAACAGGACGCTGTGCTCTGGAGTCAGCTTGCCTCCTTTCAGATCTAGCCGCCACCCACCCACTGCCGCGTGGCCTTGCATAGTTGCTTGTGGGAAAATGGGAATAAAACTCACATTGTTGTTGAAGATTAAATTAAATAAGGTATGTAAAGTACTTAGACTGGCACCTGGTGAGTGATTAATAAATATTAGAAACCTTCATCATTATCACCATCTCCTTCACAAGATGTCAGACCACATGGTGGAAGCCACATGCTATCATGCCCAACCTTGCCAATATTTTTTAATGAATAAGTTTTGGTTTGGACATAGTTTTGAATGTTTGTGTTCACATATGGGTTTGGCTCTTCAAAATAATTGGGAGAAATTTGAAAGTTCACCAGTATGTGAGGTCTCAACTTACACTATAATCCACATACCGCAAGCTACACGGCGGCCTGAATCAAAATCCTAAATTCTGAAAGCCAGCGGGTAATGAAGGTAAGTGACTGAGAAAGAGGTCAACGGGAAACGCTTTCCTCATCTTCTCACCTTTGAGAAAGAGACAGCGCAGTGTTTCACTACCATCACAATAAAAGTGCAAGAGTGACAATAAACAGCAGTGGACGCTGGCTCCAGCATCAGGGGGCCAGCAGGGACAGGTGGGCCCTCTGGCCACCAGGAGAGATCGAGCCCGACCCATGGAGGCAACACGGCTGGGCTCCCACCCACCGCTGCCAGGAAGCTGCACACCCAGCCCTCCACACACTCAAACAACCCAGACGTCTGGGTTTGCATCCCAAATCCTTCAAATTTAAAAACTAAGCTACATTTTCAAAAAAACCTTGTGTGAGCCAAACTGATGAGGTCTGCACGGCTGGACCGGCCCCAGGACAACGGGCACTCCTCGTAGCTTCTCTCTGGCACAGTAAGCTAGGACACCAAGACAAGAGGCTTCTGTTTCAAAGAGCCAAGAGGTGTACATGTCAGGAGCCTCTCTGTGAACTGTTTCTCATGAAATGATGATGCCACGGGCCCACCATAAATGGGACAGGCTTTAACTTTGTTTCCTAATAACCAATCTAGGAAAGAAACAGCTGTATTTTTTTTTTCCAAAGACATGCAACAGCTGTTGCAAGTCAAGCATGCTTCCAGATTTCGCAAAGAAGGACACTTTCAGAATCCTGTAATTTAACCAGTGTAAAATGTGCAACTCAATCTTCCAAGCTCCTACATGTGGTTTTCGGCAGCTGATGAAACCTGGGGAACACTGTTTTGGAAACAAAGGAGTCTGCTGTACTCGTTGGGGGGAAGCTTGTCGGGCTGTCTCCTCGCGCCCCGGTGGCGTCCCTCAGCGATGGAGTTGCAGGACGACGCGCTGCGTGTGCTCTGCCGAGGGATCGGGAAGAGCCCCCACTGCACCGTGCCCTGAGCATTTGGGACCGAAATGAAAGAATCACCCACTTGAACCAAAACTCAACTAGCCCTGTGCGACTTCATCATGTTGCCAGAGGAGGAAGGCTTTCGGTCACCACCAAAAAAGTCCCTTCAAACAGCAGGAAAGAGCTGCAGTGTCATCGCTCAGGTAAGGTACAGGGCATCCCGGTTAGAAAGGTCCATTTGTTCTTTGCTCATTCAAGGCATATAAACGCGTCCACTGTTCATCCATCAGGTGGCAAAAAAGAAAAAAGCTTTTCGGAACCATCATACGCAGGGTCTATAGACAAAACTGTTTGTGAAATATGCAACTGCGTTATGACAGCTCCTTTCTCTTCCAGGAATGGATGATTTCTGGAGAAGGCCTAAAAAGACGAAGCCCGGAAGATTTCGTCCTAGACAGCGCTTAACTGGCGTACGCCACACATAATTGCTTATGGCTCTCTTTTAACTGAGAAGTCTCATAATCATGTTGTTATGAGAAACTTTACGCAAGACCTGTGACTCATATAAAACACTTGACTCATTACCCAGTACCTTCAATTTATGGCTCCTTGTTATTCTCAAAAAGCACAATCTGAGTAAGCACCACCACGCGCATTCCATAAATGGAATACAAAGGGTCTCTCTTCAAAGTCACAGGTTAGATGGGAAACAGCCAGTGAAATATTAGAGAATTCTAACACTCATTTACTTGTCCAGGGCCAGGCCTCAATGAATTCTCCCTGGCCTTCTTCATTAAAAAAAATATATATTATATTTATTTAATATATATATTCCTCATCTGTTCATTTTCAGTCACTCCACAAATATGCACTGGAGTATCACCACATGCCCATCACTGCGTTAGGCCCCTGCAGGGACGGAGAAGGCTACGATCTCAGAGGAAGCAAAAGATAAAAATGGGCGTTCAATCACTTACCCACCATTCAGCAACAGTACCATCTTACAGAACTGTCCCCATGGATACTAGTGTGTATAATGTACCTCCTTCACTTCCCAGGTGGTTCAGATGGTTAGCGGTCTGCCTGCAGTGCAGGAGATGAGGATTCAATCCCTCCCTGGCTCAGGAAGATCCCCCGGAGAAGGACATGGGAGCCCACTCGCGTATTCCTGCCTGGAGAATCCCAAGGACAGAGGAACCTGGCGGGCTGCAGTCCGTGGGGTCGCAAAGAGTCGGACACGACTGAGCAACTAACACATTCCCCTCAAGCAGCAGAGGCACAGAGGAAAAGAATGAGCCGAGTACGAGGCCCAGAAGGGACCCGGAGGAGCGCATCGGCTCTCCGGAGGGCGAGGGACACCCTCACGGAGGAGGTGACGCAGATGAAGCCAGGGTCAGGGTGACTGTCTACACGGATTCTCAAAGTCACGGCCTGGTGAGGACCATGAGCGAGGAAAGCTATCACACAAAGGCGCCCCACCCTCTTCCTTGTTGCAAGTCTCCTAAATGATGCAGTTTCTGGCTGAGATACATTAGACACCAGAGCAAATCACGCCAGCTGGCCACACTGGCTGAAACTTACAAGCAAGACCCCATTTCCGGAGGTCTCACCAATATTAAATGTCACGAAAAAAGGATGAATAGCAAGTTAAAAGGAGACTAGACCACAGAAATGATGTAGCGGATCATACAGTGGCAAAGCAGACGCCCCGGAAGACAGTGGAAAGGGATGAGACTGGATGAAGTGAGTGAGAGGCATTCTGAGGAAAGGGCATTTGGAAGAGGGACGTTACTAAGCAGCTAGTAAGGCTGGGCTGGATTTTGCATAAAAAGAAAAAAAAAGAGTATTGATTAATATTGTATGGTGTGAAAGGTTACAGTGAGGTGTCCTCACCCATCCGCAGAAAGACAGAAAGAGACAAGGGAAGCGGAAGTTGTTTTCCAATAGAAATGTCCATCTCGTCATCCTAGAGAGCTCAGACTCTACCGGAGAGGAGCGGGTGCTTACTGTCGGGATGCCACCAAGAGATCAGGAGAAGAGATAAATCTGAGAGGAGAAGGTCATGACCTCAAAGTGCCATCAGGCTTGACTTGACGAAAAAGGAAGAAAGGCTTGCATAAAAGACTCATTTTAAATATCTACTGAAATTCTATTTTTTTTAATAATTAATTGCTTCCAAGGTCAATTTCCAGGCAAGTAAGTTAACTTGATATTGGAACGTGATACTGAACTAATCATTAAGGTCTACTTGATATTCTTTGTAAAAACCCAATGAAGTGAGCAGGCAGAATATATAATCAATTGAATGAATGTTTTCTTCTTGCTGCTAGTATTACTGGTAACCTTACACACTGGTAACCTTGTGGGCCTGCTGTTGCCCAGAATACAGGGAGAAGAGTATGAACCTGAAACCAGCAAATATTGAGCAGAAAAACTCGGAAACAGCTGATTATGCTTCATTCTACAGGGTAGACACAGGCACCTATGATGTAATTTTGTGTGGTGTGTGTACATTTGTGTATGTCTGTATATACGAATACGTGTGCATATGTATATATGCACGCACATGTACATCTGTGTGCACGTGCATACCTGTATGTGCGTGTGTGTATATGCGTGTGCATATCTGTATGTGTATGTACGTGTGTGTGACATGCTTCTCTTTTATACTTGTAAGCATTCCTTGTTCACATGATGTACCAATATTTCCAGCTACTGTCGCTGTGCCTTGTAGGTGCTCCTGACGAGCAACAAACTTTATCCCCAGAGTCCCCTTCAGCTCCCACTCCCTGTGACTCTACGATTTTTCCCCAGGGATCCTGTGATCAGCAAATCTGGAGCACCCCATAGCTCCTGTCCCCAAAGCAAGCTGTCACTAGCAGTACCTCTAATTCTTAGATAACACAGTTACCTTGACGTTGGTGATGAACGATAAGCACTATTCTTTAGTTTTTCAAATGTGAGAGAAAAACAGCAAATATAGTTCACATAAATAAAGCAGTCCAATTGCTCAAAAAGTGATAAAACATAGGTTCTTGGGTATATGATCTTTGAACTACATATCAATATAAACTGGCTTAACATAATCGTTGGAGAAGACAATGGCACCCCACTCCAGTATTCTTGCCTGGAAAATCCCAAGGACGGAGGAGCCTTGTAGGCTGCAGTCCATGGGGTCACTAGGAGTCAGAGCAACTCCACGACTGAGCGACTTCACTTTGACTTTTCACTTTCATGCATTGGAGAAGGAAATGGCAACCCACTCCAGTGTTCTTGCCTGGAGAATCCCAGGGTCAGGGGAGCCTGGTGGGCTGCTGTCTACGGGGTCGCACAGAGTTGGACACGACTGAGGCGACTTAGCAGCAGCAGCAACAACATAATCGTAACTTTTTTTCTTTCTGCAGTTAACACAGTAGAAGTTCTGAGTTAGGATAATATCTTTATTCAAACTCCAAGGTTATATTGACTTTCACTTTACATGAACGAAATAGATGGAAAGAACTGGTAATGTAAATAGCTCTGCTCACTGAGAAAGGCTGTTGAACAAGGTTCCTGCTACAGCAAAAAAGGCACACCCACCATGACGGGCACCGTGCAGCACTAGTGAGAGAGGCAAACAGGTCGCGAGAAGCTCACCTTCAAACAGCATGAAACATCCCAAGCGCTTGCCAAATGTCTGGCCACACAATTGTCTCTTTTATGTGTAACCAAATACAAAAGTGTAAACTTCACTCATTTAAACTAGATGGTTGTAAATTTTAATTTGCAAATAAAGAACTTCTAATGCAGGGATTCCCAACTTTTAGCAGAGAATAACCCACTTTTCCTTTCCTATACTTCTAAAGTCACCACTCCTGCCTAGTGCTCTTGGAGAGCTTGTTTCGTCTGAGGGTAGCAGTTACACCATCGGTGTTTCAGTCACTAGACTGCTGGATTCAGAAGAGCTGACGGTGGCTGCACAGAGCAGGTGACGGGTGGGGCTTTAGCTTTTCCCCATCCTCTCACTGGAAATACCCACAAAGGAGAACTACTTGAGGCAAAGGCTTAGCATGGGCTGAGAAAGCCTCTGGTCCAGGTTTAAGAGTTCTTACTGCTTTAAAGTATAACCATATAAACTTCGGACCAAGTCCTAGATATTTCCAGTGAGTTTGGAAAATACACTGATGCTGGGAAAGATTGAGGGCAGGAGGAGAAGGGGCCCATGGAGGATAAAATGGTTGGATGGCATCACCAACTCAATAGACATGAGTTTGAGCAAACGCCAGGAGATACTGAAGGACAGAGAAGCCTGATGTGCTGTGGTCCACGGGATCACAAAGAGTTGGCTATGACTTAGCAGTGGAACAACAACAATTCCCCATTAGCACCATTTCTTTGAGGTAAGTAATTAAAATCTCTGGTACAAGTAAATTTAGTTACTCAGGAAATGCTTTACTATTTGCTTTATATTTATCCCATACTCTTGGGGTTTTTTTTGTTTTTTTTTTGGTTCCTTCACCTTCTGCAAATTTTTGAGCCGATTGTGTATGTTAGAACTTCTATCAAATGATAGAAAAAGTAGGAGAAACTAAAATTACCAGTATATACTAGAAGTTCTGACTACAGTTTGCTAAAGCAGGGGACTGAGAGTGTGACTTTAAAAAATAAATCCTCAATATTATCTAGATATTTAAAGCATTGGTGATAATTTTGTTCCTTAAAAGCACAAATAGATTCATGTGTACTTAAACATATAACAAAAATTGAATACCAAATTGGATTAATGATGTCCTTTCCAAACCAGAGCCCCAAAGCAAGGCCTCATAAACTTTAAAACTCAGAATTGGAGCTCTTGTCTTATATCTCATGTTTTGAGTTGTGTTTTGTTCTGTTATCTTGAAAATAAAACCTGATCTGAAATAAGTAGTCCTCAATGCTGAGAAACATACTAATAATACTAAGTACACCTGAGGGCAAGCTCAGAGTCCTCTCCTGCCTTAGTTTCTTAAAGCTACACAAATCATGGGATTTTGGCATAATCATGGTATTAGTAGTAACTTTTCTATCTTATTCTATTTTATTGTGGCTGACTCAATAAACTGTAAGATAGCATAAATCATGGAAAATTATATTTTTGCTGAATGGAAATATTTCCTAAAATAAGGTGTTCTTTTTTTCAGCTTTGTGGAATTTAGATGAAGAATAATAACAAATGAATGCTCCTATATTTATAATATTGTTTCAAATTCATGAAGGAAAAAGTTAACTGTATATATAAAATGTTATATAATACAAAAAATAGTAACAATTAGCTTCATATAAGGAACTATAATACATCAGCAAACTGTCAAAATTTGTGCCACAGGTACTTGAAAGAATGATTCCAGAAGAGAAGCACTATATACTCTAGTTTCCGAGGAAATAGAAAAGAAGCCAGTGGTAACCCGAGGTCAATTCAAGTTCACAAAGCTGAAAAATGAGTTCAAAAACTAATCTCATAGGCTTCTTTCTTTGGGTTACTGAAAGCTGACCCGAAGGAAAAATATGGACCACCCACTGGCTTTCTAACCTTAAATATATCAAAATCACCCAGAAAGCTATGAGCACCACTTACCCCAGATCTCAGAGTCCCCTGCTGGGGCAGCTTAAAGGCTCGCCAGGTGAGCCTGATGGAGCTGACACGCTGCTCATAAGCTGGCGCTTGTGAACCAGAGGCGTGTGAAGACAGTTTGGTTTTAGGAAGATAATTCACAAGGTATGCTGAGGCATTGTTAGGGAAAAGAGAAAAATAGAGGAGTAAGATATATGGGCCAGAGACAGAGGCCAGGTGTATTCACAGCTAGGTGAGTAAGTGAACTCACCGAGTGCTGAGCTGTCAAATGTAATCTCGCCTTAGCTGAATCTCACATGAAACAGTCTTGCTCCACGCACACAGGATCCCGGACTGGCGTCTCTGGGAGCATCCACCAGGCTCTGTCCTGTGCGTGTGCGCACAGTCCCTCCAGTCGTGTCTGTCTCTTTGCAGCCCCATGGACTGCAGCCCGCCAGGCTCCTCTGTCCACGGGATTTTTCAGGCAAGAACACTGGAGGGGGGTGCCATTTCCTCCTCCAGACGATCTTCCAGACCCAGGGATCTAATCTCTTGCGTCTCCTGAATTGGCAGGCGATTCTTTACCACTAGCACCACGTGGGAAGTTTTATTCAGTATATTTTAACAAATACTTTGACAACAACAACAAAAAAAGGAGGCTGATTCAACTAAAAGACATTGCTCATACATCGTTTTTGTTGTCCGTCGCCCAGTCGTGTCCAGCTCTTTGCAGCCCTGTGGACAGCAGCGCGCCAGGCCTCCCTGCCCCGCACCATCTCCCAAAGTTTGCCCAAGTTCATGTCCGTTGCATCAGGGATGCCATCCAGCTATGTCAGCCTCTGATGCCCTCTTCTCCTTCTGCCCTCAATGTTTCCTAGCATCAAGGACTTTTCCAATAGTCATCACATCAGATGATCAAAATACTGGAGTTTCAGCTTCAGCATCAGTCCTTCCAACGAGTACTCAGAGTTGTTTTCCCTTAAGATTGACTGGTTTGTCAATACGTCTTATGTCTCACACATAAGACAATGAAATTACAATTTAAAAATCTTAATTTTAAGACAAGTGAAAATAAGATGATATTGAATAGACATAAACATAAAACACGGAATGCAAGCTTAACATATTGATTTAAATAAAAGAGCAAGGGTAAATCTGGCTGGGATTTTTTTAACTCTTTCCAAGTCCAGTTGAAGAAAAACCAACTAATAAATATGGCACCTGAAAAAAGCAGATACAAACTCAAACTGTGTCAGCAGAAAAGAGACACAACTCTGAGCTGGTCAGTACCTAAGTGTATAAGTGAGTGTGTAAATCTATGCAGGACCCTTGCCAGGGCTCAGAGGGGAGAAGGAGGTATTAGGAAAGAAGTTTTTAAAATTACAGCTTAAGTGAATAGAGCTCCCAGGGCTGGTTCAGGTATTTTAGGTCTCAGTAAAGAACCTGCCTGCCAACGCAGGAGATGCAGGAGGCATGGGTTCGATCCCTGGGTCGAAAAGATCCCCTGGAGGAGGAAATGTTAACCCACTCCAGGATTCTGGCCTCGAGAATCCCATGGACAGAGGAGCTGGCAGGCTCCAGTCCATGGGGTCGCAAAGAGTGAACAGGACTGCAAGCGACTTAACACACCTACCCCGATGGGCTCCCGAGGTGAGAGAGGGAAACTGAGGGTAGAGGTTAAGAAAGTGTCACATTTATATTGATCTGTCTTTTCCAGGAGAGAGCGAGGCAGTCGACAGGAGAATAAAACCTAGACACTGTTTGCTAGGGGCTTCCCAGGTGGCTCAGCGGTAAAGAAATCGACCTGCCAATGCAGGAGACGCAAGTGTGATCCCTGGGTCGGGAAGATCCCCTGGAGAAGGGCATGGCAACCCACTCCAGGATCCTTGCCTGAGAATGCCATGGATGGAGGAGCTGGTGGGCCACAGTCCAGGGGGTCACAAAGAGTCAGACACAACTGTGCCCTTGGTGCTCAGGAATAAAGTTCCTTTCCCTGACTCGGCGCATAGCCAGAGACCAGCAGAACGCTTCATTCTGAGATGCTTGGGGGCGATCTGACTACTGGGGGACCCTGGGGCCCTTCACGGTGACTGTGCAGTTACAGGACCGTGTGGCTTTCCTGCTGGAAGCTAATCGGGTGCCTGAAAGGCCTTTCCCGGAGTTCCCTCCCAGTCCTCAGGCGGGAGGCGGTGGACGTTTCCCGTCCTCGGGTCTGAGCGGCGGCAGGCGGAGGGGAGACACAGCGGGACGGATGACGGAAAAGCGGAGCGGAGACGGAGACGGTGCCCCCGTTTGCTGCTGCTGCTAAGTCTTTTCAGTCGTGTCCGACTCTGTGCGACCCCATGNGGAGGAGCTGGTGGGCCACAGTCCAGGGGGTCACAAAGAGTCAGACACAACTGTGCCCTTGGTGCTCAGGAATAAAGTTCCTTTCCCTGACTCGGCGCATAGCCAGAGACCAGCAGAACGCTTCATTCTGAGATGCTTGGGGGCGATCTGACTACTGGGGGACCCTGGGGCCCTTCACGGTGACTGTGCAGTTACAGGACCGTGTGGCTTTCCTGCTGGAAGCTAATCGGGTGCCTGAAAGGCCTTTCCCGGAGTTCCCTCCCAGTCCTCAGGCGGGAGGCGGTGGACGTTTCCCGTCCTCGGGTCTGAGCGGCGGCAGGCGGAGGGGAGACACAGCGGGACGGATGACGGAAAAGCGGAGCGGAGACGGAGACGGTGCCCCCGTTTGCTGCTGCTGCTAAGTCTTTTCAGTCGTGTCCGACTCTGTGCGACCCCATGGGCTGCAGCCCCCCAGGCTCCCCGTCCCTGGGATTCTCCAGGCGAGAGCACTGGAGTGGGCCCGCTAAGCACGTCACAGACCCTGACTGCAGCCGCGTGGCCGCGCTGTCTGCCCGGAGCTCAGGTCTGCGGCCCCTCCACTCACCCCCGAACGGGAATGTTTAGGGGCGCCCCTGTAAGGCACCCTCTCGGGTTCCGGCGCGGCTGGACTGAGGCCCCCGTGGGGGAAGCTTCGTGCAGAAAGGAGGCCGCCCGTCGGTGAGGCCTCCCCGGGGACCTTCCCCGCCGGCCGCTCTGTCTCGCGTGACCTGAGCCCCTGGCACGCGCCCCGCTGGCCCTGGGGCGTTCTCGTCACCCAGTTCTTCGGGGCCCTGGGGTGCGGCTGCAGGATCCAGCTCCGTGCCCACTGTCACCAGAAGCCCCAAGGGAGCCCGGCCCGGCGCTCACCGGGAGGGCTGTGCGCACGGCCGGCTCCGAGCGAGCCCGCCCGCATCCCGACTCCAGACGGTCACCCCGGCCCCGGCAGCGCGGGGCCCCGCGGGAGCGAGGCGCGCACGCCGCGGACGCCCCGCCCGGGGCTGGCTCTTCCCCCAGGCCCGGAGGAGCGGCGGCCGGGCTCGGCCCCGCGGGCGCAGCCCCGCGGCCCCGGGCCGCCCCTTCCCGCGTGGACACAGCCTGCGTTTCCCGCTCGGCCCGGGAGGCCGCCCCGCGCCGAGCGCAGAGCGCAGAGGGGCCCAGACGCCGGCGCCGCCGAGAGCGGCCCCTGCGAGGGCAGAGGCAGGGACGGGCCTGCGGCTGCCGCGCGGGCCGCCCGGGGCGCACCGACCGCGGCCTCGCGACGCCGGCGGCCTGCAGGGACCGCGGGCTGCATTCACCCGTCGTCTCAGAAAGCGAGACTGAGCCCGCGAGGGCCGACCTCGCCTTTCACCAACTGCCGCGGCGTCACAAAGGCGATGCTCCCGGGGCACCGAGTTACGGGCTTTACACCGCAAAGTCAAGCGCCCTCCGCCCTGAGATCAACCTTATCAGCCTCACGCAGGGGAAGAGCCTGAGCCTCAGGCCGGCCCAGCCGACGGCTGAAANGAGTCACCCCCGGAGGCACTTTCAAAAACTGACGTCCCAGCCCCACTCCAGCCAGTTACACTAGAATCTGTGGGGGTGGGATGCTCCGAGCATCGGGGCGACTTTCACATACAGCCAGGATCGAAGACTGCTCTCGAAGACAGTCCTCAGCAGAAGCAGAAGAAGGAATTAAGTGGTCTCTAAAAAACGTGCTTTTCCACAAAGCAGACTGCTAGTTATAAAGGAGTTCTATCACAGTAATCTAAATGAACGGTACTAAAGAATTTCTACTCTTCTTGAGTTTTTAACCAAACTATAGACCTTGCTTCCCAATGTTACTCTTTCAGATCCACAGGGCCTTGACACCGTGGCTGTTTTCACTCAGGCTCGTTTAGGTAGAACACGGTACCTGCCAGAGAAGCCTGAAGGGAGCATTAGGCACCGCTGTACGGCCTTGTTCTGAGATACAGTGACTCAGGTCTGCAGATAGGCCTATTAAACAAACTCATCTTGGCCACGCAGGCCAAAGAGTTTGTCAACCAGTTTTATGAGCTCACTGACGCCCCAGCTGCATGTCTTTTAGTCCAACATACGTGACATGAGAGGCTCACTGAACACAGACAGGGACCCTCACTGGCAGGGTGCTATGCTCTGTGGAAGGTCAGACAGCCACCTGAACCCAGGACTGGATGCTGCACGGATCTGACCAAGCCCCGGCGCCGTCCTAATGTCAGTTACACACCTCATACATCCTTAATGCCTGTCCTTACACTGCGAGCAAGGAAGTACCTCTACACTCTTAGCCAACCCACATGTTTAGGATATCCACAATTTCACCAATGAGATCCCATCTCTAACGTTTATTATGCTGATATAACAGTTACTCATTTTACCAATAAAACCCATTTTTGACCCTGAGGATGCTAACGGTCGAAACTTCTGTTGTGCAGATCATGGAGGAATGTGAACTGGCCAGGAGTGTGCAGTGTCCACCGCAGCACTGTTTACAACGGCTAAGACACAGAAACAGACTAAAGTCCACCGACAGACGAACGGGCACAGGGCACGCGGCGCACACACACAGTGAGACGCGGCTCTTGCTGTCTAGCCACTCAGTTGTATCTAACTCTTCGGCAAGCCAGTGGACTCTAGCCTGCCAAGCTCCTCTGCCCATGGGGTTTCCCAGGCAAGAACACTGGTGTGGACTGCCATTTCCTTCTGGAGTGGAATACTGAAAGTGAAAAGTGAAAGTGAAGTCGCTCAGTCGTGTCCGACTCTGTGCGACTCCGTGGACTGTAACCCACCAGGCTCCTCCGTCCATGGGATTCTCCAGGCAAGAATACTGGAGTGGGTTGCCATTTCCTTCTCCAGGGGATCTTCCCGACCCAGGGATCGAACCCAGGTCTCCTGCATTCCAGGCAGACGCTTTAACCTCTGATATTACTCAGCCATTAAAGAGAGTGAAATAACGCCATTTGCAGCAGCAAGGATGGACCTAGAGATTGTCATAGTGAGTGAAGTAACAAAAAGAAGGAGAAATATGATATTCTCTATATGCAGAATATAAAAAAANATCGAACCCAGGTCTCCTGCATTCCAGGCAGACGCTTTAACCTCTGATATTACTCAGCCATTAAAGAGAGTGAAATAACGCCATTTGCAGCAGCAAGGATGGACCTAGAGATTGTCATAGTGAGTGAAGTAACAAAAAGAAGGAGAAATATGATATTCTCTATATGCAGAATATAAAAAAAGAATCTAAAAAGAAATGATACAAGTGAACTTATTTACGAGACAGAAACAAACTCCCAGACTTAGAGAAAGCAGTCACGGTTGCCACAGGGGTAAGAATAGGAGGAAGCGACAGCGAGGGAGTTTGGACTTGACGTGTACACACGGCTGTATTTAAAGGGGACGACCAGCAGGGCCTACTGTAGAGCGCCGGGATCGCGGCTCGAGGTGCGTGGCAGCCGGGCGGGGAGGGGCGTCTGGGGGAGAGGGGGTGCGTGTGGCTGAGTCCCTTTGCCGTTCACCTGAGACTGTCACAACATTGTCAC
>SJYH01007313.1:51346-61916 GCA_006408735.1 Sylvicapra grimmia | reverse complement strand
GTCCCCGGGTGCCAAGGAACACAGCCCCAAGTTTACCCAGCACGGAGAGTGAAAGCCCGGCTGCCTCTCCCTCAGCAGTCGTCCCAGATCAAAGAGACTGGAGCCAAGAGATCAACTTGCAGTTCTACAGTGCAGTTCTCAGGTTGTTAGGAAAAAAAGCCCACTGTATCATAATACAAAGAACAATAGGGCACACGCTCTTCCCGCAGAAAGCTTCCGCTTCCTCCAATCAGCTCCGGTCCATGGCTGAGTCGGTATAACCTGTCCCCTCCTGGCCCGGTCATCGTCCACGTGCCCGTGGTCCCCATCTCCACTTCGAGGAGGAAACTGCACGTTTGGGGAGGTGGGGTCCCTGTAACTCAGACACAGTCACATCGATTACTATGAATTTCCTCCTGGTCCAATACCTGAAATAAGTGTGATTTTCTTGTACCTCCTGCGTAAACCCTTTATAACGCAGGCCCCGATGAGCAGCTGCCTTTTAAGACGGCCGCTTCAGGCAGACAGCACTGCTTCCGGGCACACGCTGCTGATTCTCCTGAAGGAGCTTCTGGGCCTGACACAGCGGCGCTTGTTAGGACACGAGCAAGCGTCCACACCAGCTCAGCAGGAGAAATCTGCTCAGTTCTCGGTGCCAGTTCAGGCTTCACCCCGGGCCGCTGGCATGGTGAGTGGCTAGAACCACACGAGCAAAGAAAGTTGGTTCCTCTCCTTTCCCAAGAGAGCAGCTCACTCACAGCTCGAGGCCGAGGCTCAGGTTTCCAACATCTCTCACTGTGGTCGCTGAGGAAGGCGCACATGTGTCCAGAAATGGCAGCTTTTACAAGCAGCATCTGGGGGGCTTTTTGTTTTCCAAATGCCTATTTTATCTCCCTCCGCCCATCCCCCCTCCCCCAGTCTATATCAGTTTCAAGTGTCAGAATTGTTGAGCAACAAGTGAGCTTATATAACTGAATATTCTAGAAACTGTCTTCTGTAGAGAGGGGTTAAGTCGCATTTTCTCCCTTGACCTGAGGGTCAGGCCAAGAATTTTTCATCTTTGGAAGAAAAGTCAGTTTCACAGGCATGTTAACTTGACTAAAATTCAGAAAAGCAGAACTTTTGAAATGCTGAGAACAAATCAAAACTTTCAGTCCTGTGGTTAATAATATTCTGACTCACTCTGAATTTACCATCAGTTTTGAATAACTTGGCACCCCAATGAGTGCAATTTTTATATGGGAATTATGCTGAACTTTCACCAGCAGAGAATCATTTATTATTTGAGGGACTGAATCATAAAAACAGTGCCATTTTTGTAAAGTTTTTGGGCTGAATTAGACTTTAAACCCTGAACCACAGAGATGAAGTTACGTTAGGAACACGGGAAGGATCTGAGTGGTGTTAAAACGAAACTGGAAATATTTTTCTTCCAAAGCTAATAAATGGATTTCAATCCGGCAAGCTTCTTATCTATAACACTGTTTTTTCTGTAAGAGGTGACAGCAGTCTATACACCATGCCTACACTGTTGGGTTCATGAGTAACTAAGTTTGCACCCTAAGTTTTTAGTCTTGGCTATTAATGCTTAAAATTCAGCTTGGACCCTGCATGTACATAACACTACTTGGTTCAATAATTCCTATGGGCTGGAAACCCAAAGTAATAGGGGGAAAGTAAGCCAGAAAACGCTCTCGAAATTGTGACACCTACCCTCTGGTTTTCGGGTTAAAAGCTCCGCTGTATCAGGAGACACCTCACTCCATGTCCGCTCCCAGACGCCCAGCCCCGCTCCCCGGAGGCTCGTCCACCTCCTCCCCCCGAACCTGGAACCTGCGTTTCAAAGCAGAGCGCCCCTGCCGCGGGTGGGCGGCCCGGGGGACCTGTGCGGGGCGCGCCTTCCTTCGGGCCTGCAGGGGAGACGTGCTGCCCGCGGGACCCACCGGGAGGGGCACCGGGAGGGGCACCGGGAGGGGCACCGGGCGGTCACCGTCTCACCGCTGCCTGGCGTGGGGTGAGGGCGGGGTCAGATCGTGGCGGCCGGCCCCCTGCGCCTCCGGGCCCAGACTGCAGGTGTCAGCGGAAGCCCCTCCGCCGCGGCCTGCTCGTTTCACCGCTGGCCCAGAAAGCGGCGTTTCAGCGCTGCAGGCGCAGGGTCGGCGGCTGCCCTCCTAGGCCGGGCAGACGGGTGCGCGGGCGCCCTGGCGGGGAGGGGGTCGCCGAGGGGCAGGGTCCCTGCAGCCTGCTGCGCGGCGGGGAGGCGACGCTCGGCGGCTCTGCCGGTGGCGGGGAGCGGGTCGCCGGTCAGCAAGTGGCCGCTCGGGCGCCCGCTGTGTGAGCTGCCGGCCACACGGGCGCGGCTTGTTCGACGCTCGGTCCGCCGACCTGCGTGCGTGTCCGTCCCGGCACTGGGGTCCTGAGTGCGCCTGGCGGGGAGACCCCCGTCCTCACCTCTAGCACCTAAGCCCCGCTCCTTGGCGGCCTTGAACCTGGGGGCCTGCCCAGCAGCGGGGCCTGGGCGGTCTGGCGGGGAGGCGGGTCGGGGCCCTGCGTGCGGGGCGCTGGGGGCCGGGATTCCCAGCCCCCGGGTGGGCCAGGCTGGGATGTGTCCCCGCGCGGAGGGAAGGAGAGGCGAGGAGGCCCGGGAGAGGCCCCGGAGCAGCGCCTGCGGCAGGGCCTCGGCGGGCAGTTCCCTGAGTCCTCCCGCCCCCGCCACGAGGCGCTGGTCCTGCAGCTGGTGACCAGTGAGGGCTGGCAGGGGTCCCGCCAGAGGGCCGTCTGTGGAGCCTCGGGTGTAAACCGTCTGTCACTGGGGACGCTTGGCTGAAGCCTGAGTGGCCTCCACGGGGGCTGCGTATTTCTGAGCCGGTCCTGGAGGAACGGCCGCGGCTTTAGGGGAGGCGTGTGGTCAGCCCCTCGAGAGGGCTGCTCCTCCTCCCTGGGCGCCCGCTGCCCCCCAGGCCCGCCTCCGGCCTCCTCCCCTGACCACCTGCCCTCTCCACCATCCGTGCCCACGCCCTGCCCCACCACGGGTTACCGCAGGGGCGGGGCTGCCCTCTGCCGGGTTCCCTGGTAACCAGGGCGCCAAGCCGGGCCTGGCGCCCGCGTCCCTCGGAGCGCCTCCCCCTGCCCTGCCGCCGCCCGCGCCCGCGGAGGGTGGGTGCGGCTCCAGGCCCCGCTTCAGACGTGCGCGCTCCCCCACCCACTGCGCCGTGTCGTCTCCGTGGCGGAGTCCGGGCTCTTGAAGCTGAGCGAGCCCAGGGCCTGCAGCGGGGCAGCCCAACAGGGACAAAGACGACCAACCAGCAAAAGCCCACAGCCGGGGGCCCCGAAGGCAGCTTTAAATTTCTCTGGTTCCACGTTTATTCAACAAGGTCATCCAAAATATTTTCCCTCAAGAATGGTGGCCTTACGATAAAATTTCACAGACGTGCTTTGAAAACATCTTGGGCCCAGCTCCCCTTTGACCGCCGGTCCCTGCCCTGACCCTGCCCGACTCACCCTCCATCCAGTCAGCCACTGAGAGGCACGCTCAGAAAGCAGGGACATTAATAGAGGAGAAACCCTGCAGAATGCCGCGCTCGGCTCCCCACCCCCAAGGCCGGATGCAAAGGGCCGCCTGGGTAGATATTTAACCTGGACTCAGGACAGCTGCTGCTGGACCTTTAACCGCTGCCTCTCCAAGAGAAAGCCCACTCCCTGCTGCTGAGAGCCAGGCCCCTGTGCCCCTTGGCTGGGAGGGAGACACCTGCCCCAGACCCCACCGAGGCACCCGCCTGCCCCCTCACTCAGGGTCTGCGCCACCTCCTTTGCGCAGACGGCCCGTTCCCACCACAAACGCCCACAGCCTCTTTCCTGCGATCGTCTTTCTGTCTCTGCCGAGGTGGTTTTGGGCAAAAGCTCTTGTTCCTTGCTGCCGTGTTTCTGATTTTGGAGGAAACATTTGTTCTAAAGGAATAGGCTAGATGCTTTAGGCGGGAAGGTTGGCCTGGTATATCACTTTGCACACACGGCCCTCCAGCCATCCAGCGTAGACCCTCTTGCCCCTTTACCACCTGACTGAGCCCCTGGGGAGGGCAGCGCCCAGCTCAGAGCCCGGAGCGCCTGGTCTCCGGCCCTGAGGGCTCCCGGTGCTGGTTCCTGCTACCTCAGAACCACGCCGGGCCTGGAGAACCGTGCCAGCCTGCCGATGTGTCTGGGGTGGCTTCTCAGGTGGGGAAGGCCCGTCCTGTTCACCCATCCACCCTGCACCCAGGAGGCGGGGGATCACAGGCCCTTTCTTGCCGCCAGCGACCCGGCCTGTCCGGAGCCAGCTGCCTGCCCACAGGGTGGGGTGTTCTACAGAACTGGGTCTGGCGGTGTGGCCCTTTCCGAAATGGAGATCGCAGCTCATGGACAGAAAGTGGTTTTCACCACATGGAACACCCAGGCCAGCTTGGAGCAGTGGGAGGCCTGCCCCAGTGGCTCAGACAGCCGTCTCCAGGGCGAGTGAGCTCCAGACACCCAGAGCCGCGGGGCTAGGTATAAACGCTGGCCCCTCAGGGGCCATTTCGCTCAGAAAGCTACTGCCCAGAGGCCAGGCTGTCAGCCTCTGTGGCTTCAGACCCCCAGGACAGAGCGGCTTTCCCTGTGATTGGGGATTTGCAGTCATCAAAAATAAGCCCAGATTGGCAGGGTTCTTACACAGACCGTGGTTCTAACATGTAGCGGGGGGGAGCTGTGCCTTATTAGCCGTCCATGGGCCCAATCTGCTGGCTGCACACGTCTCTTCTATTGAAAGTGCGCTGTGTGTTTGAGGGGCAGGAGAAACAGCTCATGGATGAAGCCCTCGCTGCACGCTGAGCACCGGCCGCGGCCTCGAGTGGCCAGTGAGCGCTGGTTTCCCTACAGGAAGGGCACAGACCGAGAGCCTGGGAAGCTGAGAGAGCCCAGGACCCTGAACATCCACTCTGGGCACACGGAATCCTAGGGGCACTTTCCGTGGCACCCCCAGAAGCCAGCCCCACCCCTGCAGCCCCATCGCGCCTCTGTGGTCACGTGTGGGCCTTGGGAGCGCAGGCGCAGCCGTACGAGGGGCCAAGGATGAGCCGGCTTCACGGAGGAGAAGACAGGGGCTCGGAGAGCCCCCCGCCCCCAGCCGGGCCTCCCCAAAGCCTGTGTCCTTTCATTGTAGAAGCAGTGCCCTCCAGGAGTCGCTTCCTGCCCTGGAGACAGCAAGTCTCCCGCGCCTGCCCTCTGTCTGCAGGGCTGGCAGCCTCTGCCGTGGGCTGGACTAGACACCGCACTGTGTCTATGCAGGTGGGGGTTTACCACAATGGTGTCAGGATTCCTGAGCAGAGTGTCGGGGGTAAGGGGTCCTGGGGAGCGTCCTGGGATGGGAGTATGGAGAGTCAGGCAGTCCATATAGTTAGGTCTGCTGATAGACATTAAGATTTTAAAATTCACTCATGGGAAAAAAAATGTCACCCAAGAGGCCAAATGGTCTGTTGAGTTTGGAAGATTTCCTGGGAAAGTCATTTGTCTGTGGGACACGGTGCTGGTCTGAGATGCCAAGCTCCACTTACATACAGCAGGCAGTGTCAGCTNCATGGGAAAAAAAATGTCACCCAAGAGGCCAAATGGTCTGTTGAGTTTGGAAGATTTCCTGGGAAAGTCATTTGTCTGTGGGACACGGTGCTGGTCTGAGATGCCAAGCTCCACTTACATACAGCAGGCAGTGTCAGCTTTCAAAAAAAAACTTCTTTTAAGTGTCTTTTTTCTATTTCTTTCTCTATTAAGGCAGCAGAAATGAATGGAACAAGAATAACTTACTAGGTGAACACTTTGTCCAGAGGTAGGGACTCAGGCCCGAAAGCCCATTCTCTGGGCCCTGTCCTCCCTGGCCCCGGGAGCGCTCAGGGTCTCATCTGCTGAGCGGAGGGCTTTCCAGCATTGGGTCCGCTGCGTGCGGGGTTCCTGGCGAGCTCGGAGCCGGTGTTCATCCTCCGCTGTGGCTCCCACAGGAAGGCGGGGGCTGGTCCCTGCAGCACTGGGGTTAAGCGGCTCCCTGGCGGCAGCCTTCTTGGCACGATCGGGAGATTAATTCTGAGCTCGGGTCTATCAGTGACCCACATCATCACCGGTTACTGCCCGCCCACGGCACTTAGATTTCAAAGAGAAGTCTCAGCATATGTGACAAACCAAGGATGAACTGCTGCTGCTGCTGCTAAGTCGCTTCAGTCTGTCCGACTCTGTGCGACCCCATAGACGGCAGCCCCCCAGGCTCCCCCGTCCCTGGGATTCTCCAGGCAAGAACACTGGTGTGGGTTGCCATTGCCTTCTCCAGAGGATGAGCTGGGACGTTTATTATCATAACATCTGAGAACGCACGTCGGGCTTAGCCTGTGCGCATGCTCAGAGGCTCCAGACGGCCAGCCCGGGGCCTGCCCTCGGGGTCGGCGGGCACTCGGCGGGCACTTAGCCCTCCCACTGCCGCATAAATGAATGTCACAACTGCAGCTCCTTGAGCATCTTTTGTTAAAAAGGTAAACTTTGAAAAAATGTGCTGTTTGGGAAATAAATCAACGAAGCAAACAGAAATTTATGTGCAGGATGTAGGTTATGAATCTCTAAGTAACAATTTACAGGCAGAACTTCAAGTAGCTTTTTGTTATTAGTAAACCTTGCATGGTCTAGGATTTGGGGGTAGAAAGAATCACTACCTTTTTTTTTTTTTTTAAGGAACAAACAAAGCTACTTAGAAGTCGGCCAGCCGGGAACTAAGTGCGCCCTTGAGGCTGGCTGCGGCCTCTGGCCTGGAGGCTGCCTCTCCGCCTGGGGCCTGACGGTGAGGTTCCAGGCCCACGACCTGCTGCCCGGGGTCTGTCCTGGGGGCTCCAGACTTGCTGTCATTGTCTTCCATTGCTGTCATTGTCTCCCGATTAGTGGCTGAGGAGCCCTGTCCCTCCCTTCAGAGCCACTGATTTCTAAACAGGTTCTTTGATAAGAGGCAGCTTTGCTTGGGGCTTGGCGGTGACTTTCAGAGGGATGTTTACTGACTCCTTGGAGAAGGATTTAAATGATCGCTCTCCTGAGGCAAACTGTGCGTCAAAAAAAGAAGGCGCAGGCATCACTTTGTAGAATGAGGCTGGCTCATTGCCACTCCGGACCTCAACCTACCGGTCTGATTATTTATTGGATGAGTGCAGATGTCTGGACGGTATTCACTCTTTTATTAATGCATCTGGTCCATAGCTGGAGAAAGGAATGGCAACCGACTCCAGTACTCTTGCCTGGAGGATTCCATGGACGGAATCCTGGTAAGAGGAGGACTCTGGAGGAGCCTGGTAGGCTACAGTCCGTGGGGTCGCAAAGAGTTGGACATGACTGAGTGACTTTGCTTTCTTTCTGGTCCATAAACATCACCTGAGCATCTGCACAGGCCAGGCGTGTGCAGCGCAGGGCAGGCTGGCTCAGGAGAGGTGGTTGTGCCCATCAGGCTTTGCATTCTCCGGAAGCTGATGCTGAGGATGGGAGTGGGCTCCCTACCGTCCGGGTCCCGTAGTGGGGGTCTCCCTTCACAGGGGTTATCCCCTCACAAACTCGGCTTTCCTCCCTGGAGGTGTGTGTGCCATGCTCCCCAGCGACCCGGCCTGGCTGTGTGTTGGGCCAGAGAGGCACCATGTGCTCGCGGCTGGAAAATCAGCGCAGGAATTGAGTGGCCTACAGGTGCAAGGATGTATCTGCATACAGGCAAATTTTTGTGGACCAAAGAGGAATCCAAAAAAGAGAAGTCTCACGTTTTCCCGCGGACGGGTTAGGGAGCTGGCTCCCATGATCACCCCGGGGCGTTGGTACAGAGACGGTGACGATGAAGCCTGCGCTTCTAACCTGAGTCCTGCTCATGACACTCACCCTCGGGGGAGAAGCAGGACTCCAGGAGGAGAAAGCCTCTGCATTCCCCATTCCACAAAGACACCCCCCACAGAGGGGCACCGGCCCGGGGCAGCAGGTGGGACCCCGGGGGGCAGTACCTGCCACCCCGCCTGAAATTCTGCGATGCGCTGTGAGGCTAGGACTGTCCTCGGGAAGAGGACTGCGCGGGGCAGAGACGAGGGGCCCGTGGGCTCATGGTCCTGGAGGCTGAGGCAAAATGGAGTTGGCTGCCTTGAAACCTCATTTCATGGAGTTTAGCTTCATTCAACAAACACTCCTGAGTTCCCTCTGGCCCCCAGCTGGGGGAGGCAGACATTCAGCAGCCGGCGGGCAGGGTGATAAGACCGCAAACTCAGACAAGATCAGGAGAGTCCCCCTTGGGCCCTTTGACTCCATTTTAGAGGAAACACATCTAGAAGCAAACGCCTCTAGGATTCACGGGCAGAACGTGTGACACGGTGGTCCTTGGGGAGTTTCACCTTCAGAGAGGAAGGGGCGGTGAAGGGGCAGAGGGGTGGTGAGGATGAAAGGCAAGGGGGCTCTCCCCATTCACACCCTGAATCCCACTGGCTCAGAGGCAGAACCCCCCTGCTTCAGACACGGCAGCCTTCATCCCACCTGGATCCGGCTTCGCAGGGCCAGCCTCCTGCTGACCTCTGAACTCTGACCCCAGCTCCTGCCAGGACACAAGATTCCACTGAGGAGGTCCTGAACTGAGCAGCTGGGAAAGCCATCCTTCTAGAGAACGCATCCACAGGAGNCCCCTGCTTCAGACACGGCAGCCTTCATCCCACCTGGATCCGGCTTCGCAGGGCCAGCCTCCTGCTGACCTCTGAACTCTGACCCCAGCTCCTGCCAGGACACAAGATTCCACTGAGGAGGTCCTGAACTGAGCAGCTGGGAAAGCCATCCTTCTAGAGAACGCATCCACAGGAGCGGAGCCCACCCTAGGAGGGGAAACCTGCCGCTTTCAGCTTCCGGACACGGGATCGCACCAGACCAGCACAGGGGGCCTCAGCTGCCGCTGGTGAATGCGTCTCAACATCAATCCTCAGACTGGCAGTGTTGTTTGAGAAGTTTGCCAAAAAGCTTTACTTTTTTTCTGACAATTTCCTTCTCCTCTTATTCGCTTAAAACGGGGTGTGGTTCAGGCGCTCTGTCGTGTCTGACTTTGTGACCCCTTGGACTGCAGCACGGCAGGCCTCCCTGTCCATCACCAGCTCCCGGGGCTGGCTCCAGCTCGTGTCCATCAAGTTGGTGATGCCATCGAACCGTCTCATCCTCTGTTGCCCCTCCTGCCCTCCATCCAGCACACCGATAGTTCTATTTTAACATTTTTGGATTAAAAAGTCAAAGTTCTATGGGAGAAGTTCTTGATATACTTATTAAGTGAAAAGCTTATTTAAAGCGGTTGCATCATCCAGTGCTCGTCTGTAAATGTAGAGACGCTTCACTATTTGAGAATCAGCCACACGGAAATGGCTGCTGCCTGTTGTCCCTGGACGGTAGACTATAGACTGCCCCCGCCCCGCTTTCCTCTCCTTGTCTTCATTTAACTGTACTTTCTAAACTTTCTACAATGATTTCAACTGTTTTGTACTAAAAATATTAAAGCAAAAAATGCTTATTCTAAATTGAAAGAAAATAAATGACAATCGAAATATACATCAAAGTCTGCCTTTGAATAAGAGGCACTTTTTAAAATCACGTATTTCTGTCATTGTTTCTATTGATCATCTCAACATTTTATATTTACAACTACTTAAGTTTTCAGTCTGAAGCCAAATTTACCTGAGACAAAACTCCAGGTCATCCTAATCCCTTTGGAGCAAAGCATGACCTGAGCTACATGAACTGGCTTCCCACTCGTGGTCGATAAAGTTGAGAGAAGTTGAAATGGACAGCAGGTGTTCACTTTCACTGCCTTTTATCAACCACTTTTCCACAGACGGTCTTCAGTACGATTGGAAACGCTGCTAAAGGTATACTCTGATGACCCAAGGAGGTGCTTCCCAAACGTTCATTGCATGAGTCACGGGGCACCTGGTTAAAAGGCAGGTCTGGGGCGGCTGTTGGGGCTGCTGGCTGGTGGACCATGTGATCTGAAGACAAGTTGCCATCTTAACATGAATGTTGCTTCCCCGAGGACCCGGAGCTTTCTTCTCGTAGTGAAAAGCCTGAAATTATGAAAAGGAAGCAAATGACGTCTCACTGCCGTTGCCTGACTCAGTCCTTCGGAGGCTGGACCAGGTAGTGATTGTTACAGTTTTGAGCTTTGAAATTTGAAAGAACTGGGTTTGCAGGGAAGCGCGACACTCACCTGCGGAGAGGCCTGGGCAGTCGTCAAGCTCCCTGAGCCTGGTTTGGATGAGTCTCTCATGTATGCCGGGGCGCACCATCCAGAGCTGGGCACCCGGATCAGCGTCTCCAGGCGCGCGGCTGCACACTGGACCTTGGATGGTGCGTGACGCTGCAGGCGGCGGGAGAGCCCGTGGGGACAGAGAGGCAGGCCCTTCGCTTGCTCCCTCGCTCACACCCCAGTGACACCCGAGTCACTCTTAGGAGGCTGCAGGTGCCGAGTGTGGCCTTTGCAGAAGTGGGTGATGAAACCTACAGCTGCTTTTCTGCCAGGAATAATGCCTACACAGCTGCAGACCCAGAGATGAAAACAGGGACA
>SJYH01007313.1:15480-47477 GCA_006408735.1 Sylvicapra grimmia | reverse complement strand
CGGCCCAGAGAGTGCACGGACTCAAAGAGTCTGGAAGATAGCATTCAAGTAAAGAGGGCCCTGGTGTCGATGACCCCGGGTCCCTCCTTGGGGACAAGCGCAGGGTCCAGAAGGCACAGCGCTCGGCTGTGTGCAGAAGAGAGGAGACCGCGGGGACCCACCAACATGGAAAAGCTGGCTGTTCAACCAACACCATCATTTCTGCTGCAGAGAGAAAACCGTCCTACAGCCCAGACCGGGACGCTCTCTGTCCCGAACACACCCCGCCCCAAGCATCCTTGGAAAATGCAGATGCCTCTAGACTGAGAGCAGACCAGCCACCGTAAAGCCCCAGCGAGAAGCCGAGTGAGGCTTCCTGTGGGCCAGGCACCTGGTCCCTGCTGGCGGGGGGAGGGGGGCGGTCCCTGATGCAGAGACAGTGCTGGCACACGGGATGGGATCTGCAAGCCTCAGTCGCCCTACAAAGGCACTATTCTGAAAGCTGAAACTGTCCTCTGCTCCCTTTCAGAAGCTGGAAATCCCTTTCCCTGCCTGCTCAGCCAATTACCATCGACAGCCCTACTTGGCCATTCTGGAGAATTTTCACAGTCGTCTCAGCTTAAAAGCCACAGAAACCAGCTAGTTCATCTCTCTTCCGCCCGAGGGCAGCTGATAAGAGATCAAACCACAAAGCACCTGTGCACTTAGGCTGGAAGCGCCTCCTCTCCCAGAGCAGGCTAACTCCTCAACTGCTGGAGCAGAGCCAGCACTCAGCCCGGGAGCGCGCGAGGCACAGGGCCTTCTACTACCTTTTTAGCACCCAAATTTCATATTTTATTAGACATATTTTTTAAGAGGAAAGAGATGTGTGAAACCCTCCCTACACACAGAGCTTAACTTATCCTAATTTACCTTAAAGCCATGCATGAGATGCAAGTGGCGTTGCACGCCAAATGGAACGTGGTGATGAGCAATTTTGTGCTGAAATTCCGTGAGAGCTGCGACCTGTTAAACAGCATCCGATCGGTCTCCACTCTAGGCTTTTCTGTCACGTCAGCAAGTCTGAGCAGAGGCTTAAGAGAAGGAAGCTTTTTCTGCCAAATCCCTTATTTATAAAACAGCAGTTTAGACATTACTGCAATCGTGTCTTTTTTCTTCAGGGACTTGAGTGTAACTGATAAACAGGCTGCGTGCAATTTGCATGTTTTCTGTGTTTGTTCGCATTTCCACCCAGACTCACGAGCCTCCTCCCCTTGCTGTGTGCGAGCTGCTGTCGGCCGGTGGATGGGCTGGCACTGGGGGCCTGTGAGGGCTTTGGGGTCCCTGTCTCTGGTTTCTGGAAAAGGGAAGTCCCACTGCTGCTTCTCCTAGCGGCCCAGTCCAGGTTGATTTTCATCATTTAAGTTGCTTTTCTGCTCCAGAAAAATACCAACAGGAGCTTTCTTTTTGATGCCCTGAGTAGGGACAGGGGACCGCGGGCAGGGGTCCCAACAGGCTGCTCCTCAGGGCAGCTGTGTCCCCAGGCCTCGGCCCTGGCCGGTGGGGCCTCCTCCCTCCTCTAGGCTAGCCGTGTCCCCAGGCCTCGGCCCTGGCCGGTGGGGCCTCCTCTAGGTTAGCTGTGTCCCCAGGCCTTGGTCCTGGCCGGTGGGGCCTCCCCTAGGCTGGCCGTGTCCTCAGGCCTCGGTCCTGGCCGGTGGGGGCTCCTCAGAGTAGCTGTGTCCCCAGGCCTCGGTCCTGGCCAGTGGGGGCTCCTCAGAGTAGCCGTGTCCCCAGGCCTCGGTCCTGGCCGGTGGGGCCTCCTCAGGGCTGGCCGTGTTCCCAGGCCTTGGCCCTGGCTGGGTGGGGGGGCAGGTGCTGTGGGGTCCCGTTTCCCGTCCNGCTGTGTCCCCAGGCCTCGGTCCTGGCCAGTGGGGGGTCCTCAGAGTAGCCGTGTCCCCAGGCCTCGGTCCTGGCCGGTGGGGCCTCCTCAGGGCTGGCCGTGTTCCCAGGCCTTGGCCCTGGCTGGGTGGGGGGGCAGGTGCTGTGGGGTCCCGTTTCCCGTCCTCTGGGTGTCCTTTAGCACGTATGTGCTCTTGAAACTTTGCTTTCACTCCAGCTGTCTGTGCGAATCCAGAGGGAGAAGACACAGTTTTGGGGCCCGTGGGACGCGCCCCCTCCTAGGCCGCTGGCTCTGTTGGCTGAGCTCCCTGGCCCCAGCACTGGGAGGGGCAGAGCCAGCACTCGTGGGGGCGGCCCCTTCCAGCACAGGGTCCCCGAGACCCTCCCCTCTCCCGTGGGTGCCAGCCCGGGGTGCCCCTGGGAGCCCCGGTCCAGGAGCAGGGGCCGCATTCACCCCATGCCCCCAGCCCTGGTCGCTGGTGCCTCGCGGGGCAGAAGCAGTTCTCAGCCCAACGAGGGGGCTCCTGCCACCTCCTGCCTGGAGTCCTCGTGGGGTGGGCGGACGGCCGCCCTGGCCCGGGCTCCGCTGTGGATGGTTCTCCTCCTGGGAATGGTTTAATCTTTAACGAACCCTCTGTGATCGACTGTTTGATGTAAAGTCCTGATCTCCGCGTGTGTCTCTGCGAGCAGGCGGCGGAACGCCGAGCCCAGGGGCCTGGGCCGAGGCCACCCTGCCCGAGGCCTTCCGGACGGACATGTCACAGCGTCCTGTTTGGGGGGCTTCCAGCCGCTGAGCCCCAGACCTGCCCCAGCTGGGTTGTACCAGCCCTGACACTCAGGAGAGGGTCCATCTCAGTGACCCTGACGGCCCCGGCGACGATGGCAGCGGAGCGGTGAGGCAGGACGGTGGTCTGCAGTCCAGGCTGACAGCCTGCAGAGGGTGGCGGCTGGCTGGGTGTGAGCCTGCTTTTCTGTGCAGTGTGGTCAGGCTGCTTCCACTCCTCCCAGCGAGGAAGCCCCAAGCCCCCACGCTGGCTCGTGTCCTGTCGTGGACGCGCGCTGAGCCGGGGCTGCGGGGCTGGGCTCCCGGCCGGCCGGTGGGGCGGAACCTTGCCTGTTGGTACAGAGACAGGACCGGGAGATGAGGATGCCGTCAGCCGAATGGCCACAGTTGGGAGTGGGCCCGTCTCCTGCTTGGCGTCACAGCCCCCACGCCCAAGGGCCTGGGCAGGACGGAGCGGCGGGGCCTCCTGTTGGCCGAGCCCCCCAGCCCAGAGCAGGAGGACGTGAGGCAGGAGGGGAGTGGCATGCAGGGCCCCGTCCTCCCCTCCCAGACTCACCCCTGTCGGGCACTGCCAGGGGCATCTCACAGCAGCGGAAACTGAGGCTGAGAGACAGAGTCTTCTCCGGGGACACCGGGGGTGTGGGGCAGGGAGAGGCACGCATGTGGCTGGCAGCTCCCGCGTCCCCCAGCCCAGGGGGGCGGCAGCGTCGTCCCTGCAGGCCACTTGCTGCCCACGGCATCCAGGCTCACCTCCACTGGAAGAGGCCCCGCGGTTCCAGAGTGGCCTTCCCTTCCTGACAGAGGCCCAGGGCTGTGGCAGCCCGTAGGCTGGGGACCCGCCTGGCCTGTCCCGGACGCCTGGGTCAGGGCTTCCGAGGGCAGTCGTGGGGCCTCCAAGGTCAAGCGGCTTGCCCTGCTGACCCCATTCTGGGGCCTCTACATTCCAAACTCCATCCTGGGGTGCCCAGCCCCCTCTTGTCCTCTGTGACTATGATCAGACCAGAGGTGACCCCGGGAGGGGGAACTGGACATGCTCCTTCATCTCCCAGAGCCGCCGGGGGGCGGGAATGGATAAGGGGACGTGACGGGACGTGAGGGGGTCATGGTCAAGGACACTGGCCGTCCTGTGTCCACATGGCAGAGATTTAGAGACTTGTCTCAGCCCTTGTCTGTCACGATATCATGGAACCCCAATTTTGAAGGTTATGCCATTGGGGTTCATCTATATCTGATGGATTACAAAAAAATAAATCTAGTGGGAACCTTAGTTTTAAAGAAATTGAATTATTCACCCCAGTTTTCCTCTATTTTTGAGTACCAGAACTCTCTCCAGAGCTTTGTCTCACGTAATGTCCTATAAAAGCTTAAAAGCTAACCATTAACTTTGCTTTCAGAATGGGAGGAGGACCCAGGTTGGCAGTACCTGGAGCCTCTTAAAGAGAAGATGTTTACAGAACAGAGGTGTGGTGTGACCGGCCTGCTCAGCGCGGCGTGAGCAGGGCAGCCTCCACTCTGCACGTTCACGCCTTGTCTTCTCGGGCTTCCTCTCTGTCCCGCGGGGTCCTCCACCCGGCACCTGCCCACCTTTCATTGGTTTCCGTCTTATTGATTTACACGTCTAGTATTTCATAGAAAGTGAAAGTGAAGTCGCTCAGTCATGCCGGACTCTTGGCGACCCCAGGGACAGTAGCCTGCACCAGGCTCCTCCGTCCATGGGATTTTCCCGACAGGAGTACTGGGGCGGGTTGCCATTTCCTCAGGGGTCTAACCCAAGTCTCCCACATTGTAGACAGACGCTTTACCGTCTGCGCCACCAGGGAAGTCCTAGTATCTCATACCTTTGGCTAAAATGTTTGCTGATTTTCATTTTGATAAGTTTTTTTTCTTTCATCAGGCCCCACTACTCAAAGGCGACCCAGCAGAACGCCTCTGTCCCGGCCTGTCTGGCATTGGGCCACTTGCTCAGGCCTCTGTCTCACTAGACATGACCGGGCCAGACGTCCAGCCTATTGCCCTCCTGGTGGTGGATGGACCAGCACATCAAGACCCCTCCAAGTGGGGTCCTTGGGGAAGGGGGAAGACGATGGACGCCCAGAAAAGGGAAGGTGGGCTCCCCCTGAACCCACTGTCCACCCAGATCTGGCAAGAAGGGGACCCCCAGAGGCAGGCAGTGAACATCTCGACCTGCCCGTGGATGAAGAATTTCCTAGACTTCCAGACCTCATGGGTCTCCTGCAGAGATGCTCAGCATGGACTCAATTCTCGTGTATATGAGACAACCGTCCTTGGAGGGAGGCCATCACGGGCTGGACGTGCGTGTGTATGGAGCAGCGGCGTCCACCCCTGGAGCAGAGGCTGCTGCTCCTCCAGGCTTCCCCTCCAGAAGGTTCTCCAGGTGTGGGAGGGGCTGGCCCTGGTCCTGAGGGTCTCTGAGGTCCAGTTGACCGTGCAGAGGACCAGGAGCGCCCACGCCCACCAGAGGACGTACCCAGGCAGTGGCAGCCTCTCCCCGGGAAGGGTGAGCCTGGGGACCGTGGGGGTGAGGCTTGGGGTTGAGGCGGACTCTGCCCCCGCCCAGCCGAGGGGCTGCCTCTTTCCGATGGCGCCGTGGTTGGGGAGCTCCCCGCGGGCTCGGGCGGGGTCCTTCATTCCCACCCAGCAGTCCACTTTCGCCCCCGTTTCCACTCTGCGGAGAAAGAAGGCTGAGAACCAGGCTACAACTGTCCTCAGATGGAGAGAGAGCACTCCCCCGGGGGAGGGCAGCCGGGCCCCCGGAGGGGGAAGGGTCCGGAGACCCACTCCAACCGGCCCAGAGTGCATACCACCCCGCCTCCCCTTCAGAGTCCTGGGTCCCCGGCAGGGGCTGTCCTGCTCGCAGCCCCTCGGTCCCCACACGGACTAGTGTGGACCCCTGCCCACTGGCGCCCAGCAGCGGTGGGGCTGAGGGGACGTGCAGGTCTGCGGCAGATTGAGGCTGGTGTGAGAAGCCTGAAGTCCTTTCTCTCGGTGATCTCCCCGGGGAGGAGAGCTGTGCTCCTGACCATCTGGGATTCATCAGAAAGTGGGAGCCGTGGGTGCACCCTGACTCCGCGTGCTGTATCTGGAAAGACCGCTTTCCAGCCAGCTCTGAAAACAACCAGATGGGACCCAACTGGGCCCCAGAGATAAACCCTCAGAGGCATCTCTGCCCCTTCAAAAGCTTCCTGCACTGATTGTAAAAGCAGGACAGACGCCTCCCGGGCCCCTGGGCTGCCTGCGGACAATTGACACCCCGCCCGGGAGAAACTATGCGCAGAACAGGGCTTTCCACTTCAAAAGAAGCCTGTTCGGGTTATCTGATGTAGACGGCCAGTGTGGAATTTTTCAAACCTTGTCGGTACCTTTGACTCAATACTGGAAATGCTGTTTCTTTTGGAGGGTGAACCAACTTGCGAGTATCTTGTTGTTTTAGTAAACATTAGGCAAACATAAATTCAGACCAGGAAACTTACAGGGGGTTCTGAAAAGACCAGGCTTGGCGACAGCGCCCTACCCTCTGCTGTGGGACAGGTGCAGCGGGGGCGCAAAACCGCTTCTGAAAGTTGTACCAAGATGACCGGCATCGTCATTCCCTGAGCCAGAAATCGAGCCTCTGAGAGGTTAAGCGACCTCCCCAAAGCCACACAGCGCCAGGCAGCGTCCCCTCCCCATGTCCAGCTTCCTTTCGTCCCTGTGTGGGGTTGACTGCCCTCTCCTTCCATTTCTGCTTCTAGAAAACTGCTTTTCAATCATACAGAGGGGTGAGCGACGACTCAGAGCTCTTTCAGCAGCTGGACCCCCGCCATCCCCAGTGGGTAGGGCTACACGTGTGCCCTGCGTTCTGGCCCCTTCCTCCCGAGACTTCTGGAAGCGGGGGTCACGTTTCCTTCTTAACAGAGCCTGACTCTCAATCCCACGGTCCCGCGGTAAGTGCAGGTCCTGCTTCAGGAGCTGGAAGCAAGGCCTCTGGGCGAGGGCGGCGCTGGGATTAGAGGGTGTTTGGGGAGAAGAGCACATTGACGTGTTACCATTTTAAAAGAAGGAGCCATGGAAACAAGAAGTTTCCTGCAGGAATAGTAGTCCTACCGCACAGATGGCATGGCCAGCATCGAGCACTGAGCTCAGCAGAACTCGCTTCTGCAGCCACGTGGGTCGGTCTGTGGGCCGGTCCATGGGGCGGCCCGTGGGGCAGGTTGAGGACCAGCGGGGGCTGGCGGCTCAGGGCCATCACTGGCCAGGCCACATGCAGACCCCACCAGGATCTGGGTGCTCTGTCCATCCCCTGTCCCCATCCAGCATCACCCTGCCTCCACAGGGTCGGCCGTACCTGAAGGTGGAGACATTCGCTGCTTCCCCTCTGGCCCCATATCAGCCCCCGACAACGGAGGGACACCCCTTCCTACAGCCTGAGGCCCAGAGAGGCCGCCCGGCCTGAGCACAGGCACGGCCAGAGGTCCCCCGGCCCCACAGCCCAGCCCTGAGGTTCAGCACAAATGGACCAAGGGGTGACTTGGTGTGGGTGGCGGGGGGCAGGAGGGGTCACTGAGGGAGGGGCTTTCTCAGCTGTGACCTCCACCTAGCAGGGTGGGAAGGTGTCTGAACACACATGCATACACACACACTCGTGAGCACACACCTATACACACCCGTGCACACACACACCCACACATGTGTGCAACACCTGTACACATTCCCCCATGCACACACACTCACCCGTGCACACACACCCACACACGCATGTGTGCACACACCTGTACACATTCCCCCATGCACACACACTCATGAGCACACACCTGTACACACTCACCTGTGCACACACACCTGTTGCCCACCTGCCTGCTGGGGCTCCCATCAGTGCCGCAGACTCTCAGCTCCCACCTTCCTTGTTGCCCCAAACGCCACCTCCCTGGAACAGCATGGCGGCAGTGTGGGCGGCTCCTGACGCTGAGCTGTGAGCCGGGGCTCGGGCTGTCTGACTGCAGGGGGCCTCGAGTCAAGCGGCGCCAGGCTTCCGTTTCTAACAAAGGCAGATGGACGCACGGGTGCAGGCACTGGTGGATATCTGAGTAGATACCTAGGTGGTCACACAGGGGGACCCACGGGGGTTATATAGGAAGGTGCACAGGTTCCCAGGCGCACAGGTTCCCAGGTGCACAGGTTCCCAGGAGCACAGGTTCCCAGGTGCACAGGTTCCCAGGTGCACAGGTTTCCACACAGGTGCACAGGTTCCCAGATACACAGGTTCCCACACAGGTGCACAGGTTCCCAGGTGCACAGGATCCCAGGTGCACAGGTTCCCACACAGATGCACAGGTTCCCAGGTGCACAGGTTCCCAGGTGCACAGGTTCCCAGGTGGCAGTGATAATTCGCTCCAGAGGTCTTGTTTCTCTTAGCGTATTTCCTTCTTGCATGCTCAGTTGCTCAGTCGTGTCTGACTCTCTGTGACCCCGTGGACTGCAGCCCACCACGGTCCTCTGCCCATGGGATTCTCCAGGCAAGAGTACTGGAGTGGGTCACCATTTCCTACTCCAGGGGATCTTCCCGACCCAGGGATGGAACCCACGTCTCTTGCATCTCCTGCACTGGCAGGTGGATTCTTTCCCACTAGTGACAAGGAAAATGGATGAGCCACAGAGTCCATCAGTGACACTGTGTCATGAACTCTAAGGCAGCCTCATTTAGAAGGAGCATTTTCACTTTATACAATTAGAAGATGCTTCACTATAGGATGCAGTCACACCCATCTCAAAGTGAAGAATCTGTGACTGTGGAGACCGGGAGGCCGTGAAGTGATGGCGTGAATGAGGAAGGGGCCAGTGCGGCCCATCAGCAAGTCTGCATCGGGCGAGTCATCGTTTGAGGCTGAAAGTGAACTGAAGATAATTTCAGCCAAACCAAGAGTGAGGTCGTGACCCCTCCCTGGAAAGGGCTTCTGAAAGGTGTTCACTGGGATGGAGAGAGATGAAGCCAGAAGGGAAGAGAGAGTGCAAGAAGCAATGTTGGTCAAATATGTTGTAAACGCAGTGAGGCTGAACCACACGAAAGCAACAGCACCTTCTGACGGGGAGACTTAAACGAGATGGAGCTGACATGCGGTGAGCAAGCGCAGGGAGGCTCGGAAGAGGCATGAGTGGGCCCAAGCAGTCTGTGGTGTTTGCATCATATAAGAGGAGAGAAATAGTTGTTAAATTTAAACTTTCTTAAACAAGAGTGTACACCAGAATATAAACGGCAACCCACTCCAGTGCTCTTGCCTGGATAATCCCAAGGACAGAGGCGCCTGGTGGGCTACAGTCCATGGGGTCGCATGAGTCGGACATGACTGGGCAACTGAGCATGCACGCATGCAGGTCAGAATGTGAACGCTAACCACTGACACAGGACAGGTTACATTTTAACAAGCACACCTTTTCCAACTCGTAGAATGAAAAAAAAAGTATAATAATCAAGCCATCATAAAGCAAAGAAAAAACACTGCAATTAGAAAACACAAAATAAAATACTGAAAACAAATTCAAATAAACTCAATAATCGTCAGTGGACTTAATCAGCCATTAAAATAGGAGGGACGGAACCTGTGTTAAACAGCATCACAGACGGGTTGAAAGTAAACGTGTAAATAGATCTGTCAGGAAGCACAAAGCACAGAGAAAGGGGGCTGTGACAGGCGGTAGGCTGAACAGACTTCCAAGAGGGAAGCATAATCAGCGACATCAGCCTCTAGCGCAGTGATGAAAGGAACCATTCACCAGGAAAATAAAGTGCTCTGGGGCAGAGGCCTCGCAGGACAGGCCTCAGTGTGCCAGCAGACGGGGAACTCGCCAGTCCACAGTCACGGGGCTTGTCATCACGCCTGCTTCAGGGACTCAGTGGACGCGGGTGAACCTTGCCCCAGACAACTCCTGGAGGGTCTCCAAAAGCTGGCCGAGGAGGCCACATAGCCGCCTCCACAAGCGGGAACCAGAAGCGACGAAACAGAAGACGCCTCGAAGGCGAGGCTGGCTCTCAGAGCTCACGGTACTGAGAAACGAAGAGCGCCCAGGCAACCGGCAAGACCACTGCTGTTTGTGAGGTGTTAAAGGCCATCTGAGTAAATCACAGGTCAGAGAAGAAGGAATAATGGAAACGAAAAACATTTCCCACTGGTACCGGGAACGCATGGCTTCTCAGAGCTGCAGGATTTAGCTAATGCAGAGTGAGGCTGAGCCTTAGCTGAGCACAGACTCAACCCTAAGAAAAACAGAGAGGAGGGCGTGATGAAATGGGAGCAGAAGTTAAGGAAACAGGACAGGAAGCGATGTCCAGAGCACCGCACACGTGAGGCGGGGTCTTCTGAAACCTGGGTTCCACGGGTCCACTTCTGGCAAAGTCCACCAGACAAGAAAACTTCAAAAGACCAAAAACAATTTCTTTTGGGTAAACGGAATAACACTGTTAGGCCTCTGGCAAGACCACACAAGGACAAAAACCAGGGAAAACAGAAATGAGCGATGATGCAAATGAAAAAGTGGAGCCACGTGAGCAGTCACCATGTTTAAATCTTACGGGAAAACTGTGAGCAAGTCTGTGGCTAAGCTTAAAAACTTGGATGAAAGGGAAAATTTCCTCGTATACGTTTACAAGCTGACTCTAGAGGCAGTAGAAAACGACATGACTGACAAGCGAAAGAAAACGGAGAAGCTCTGAAAAGCGCCCCCTCCCCACCACACCCCCGTGATTAAACACGGCGGGCCCACCTGCGTGATCTGCGAACAAGGGGCTCCTGGTTTTCAAAGACTGCTCTCTGACATCCGAGAGACGGAGCCCTCCAGGGAGCAGCGCAGGGCCTGGGAGAGCTTTGTTGTGCTAATCAGGCCGGCAGAGCACAGAAAGGGATTTCATAGGCCAGCCTCACCTATGAGCAGAAGATGCAGAATGTTAGCAGATTGACTGCAGCAATGCCCTCAAAGAGCCCATATAGGAATGCCATGTCTGGACTTGGCAAAACCATGAGTGGGGGGAGTAAGGTGGGCTAAGATGCAAACAGGGGCTTCCCTGGTTGCTCAGATGGTAAAGAATCCTCCTGACAGTGTAGGAGACCCAGGTTCGACCCCTGGGTCGGGAAGATCCCCTGGAGCAGGAAATGGCAGCCCACTCCAGTGTTCTTGCCTGGGAAATCCCAGGACAGAGGAGCCTGGCGGGCTGCAGCCCACGGGGCCACAAAGAGCTGGACACGGCTGACTGACTAACAGCAACAAGATGAAAAGCCTCGTGTGAAACCACGTGCTAGGCATTTGGAAAGTCCTGCTTTCTACTTCTGCGTACGTTCAAAACTTTCCACAATACAGTGACTTACGAGTGGGAACAAAACCTTCACAGCCAGTATTGTTCATTCCACGCACAGCTGGGTTAACATTTCCTTAATGCAGCTCATTTTATTAACAGATTAAAGGAGGAAAGAGCATGGTTGTCTCAAAAATATTCAAACTTCACACTATTTTCAGTATCATCTGTGTGTACAAGTCAGAAGAGAATGTTTCCTTTATCCAAAAATAAGATATTTCCAAAAATCACTCAAAAATTGTGAGATATTAGAAAGGCTTACTTTAAAATGAAAAAGGAATGCACACTAACTTTATATGGTTAGTGAAAGCCTGGTGGGCCTGCAGACCTCTCCTGGGGGCCACGGCCTGACCTTGGGCAAGACGCCCTCGATAGATGGGGTGACCCAACTACCCACCCGTGCGTTTGCTTTAGGTCCCCCAGCTTTCACGTGTGGTTTCGGGGTAAGAATCCACCTTGTCTGCCTCACACCTTTGTCCTGCGCAAAGCAGGGAGACCCTGGGGAGATGACATGTGAAAGGTGCTAAGTGAGCATTAATCATTAACCGTGGGTACTTGTTAAAGATAAATAGCAAATAATACACCCCAGTCATTGCCAAGTACGCTGTGAGTCTGAGTTAATTAATACCTCTCTCAACCCAGAGAGCTGACTTCCTCTCAGCTATAGGTTCCTAATAATCCTCTGATAAACTATTTTCCCTAAATTATATGTAAAAGCACAATCTTCACCCTAAGCGGGCTTCTGATATCATCCACTTCCCGGCTAATCCAGGGGCCGGTTTGGGTCTCCACAGTCTCCGCGTGATTCATGAGGGGGGAGGTAAGTGCACAGAGAAGTTAACGCTCTTATTTTCTGTTGTCTTCCCTGACCGTCTCCGGTCTTTTTTGAGTGAACTTACAAGAGCTCCTGAGCAGCAGTTTTAAACACAAGAGACTCTGTGGACCCGCCCCTCTCTGCATCCTAACAACTCCACTGTTTCCCACAGTTTGACAAAATGAAAAGATATTTGACAGCAAATAAGATAAATAGGAAAACAATTAAATGAAATTCAACTCCAGGAACTATTATTCTCCCTCCCTGATGGCATCACCAACTCGATGGACATGAGTTTGAGTGAACTCCAGGAGTTGGTGATGGACAGGGAGGCCTGGCGTGCTGCAGTCGATGGGGTCGCAAAGAGTCAGACACGCCTGGGCGACTGAACTGAAAGTCACAGCTTGGAGTGAGTCTCAGGATCCGAAACAGAGTTGGATGAAACAAGTGTTGAGTCTCAGGATCCGTAACAGAGTCGGATGAAACAAGCGTTGGTTTAGAATCAAGCAAATCACCGCGGCTGGTCATGCCAAGCACAGAGGTTTGGACGGTGCCCTTAGGGAGCTGCGTCTGGAACCCGTCAGCCCGAGGACGTACATGGCAGCCCAGGGGGTGTTCACTGTCTGCGGGCTCTGAGGCCGTCCTTGTAAACGCCCCAAAGCGAGACTGTTTGATGATTTCTCAGCAGTTTGGTCATCAAACACCAACCTGCTCTGGAGGAAGCTGCCGTGGCGCTGGGCTGCTCCAAGGCTTGATCTCGGAGACCCAGGGAGACAGTCTGGAGACGTGAACTCCGGGTGTTGTCGAGGAGGGGAAGGCGAGCTCTTCAGGACTGTTAGGACCACACAGGTGCCGAGCAAACGGCAGGGAGCTCGTGCTTCCCAGCTGACGACAAGCTGCCCTCTAGATGTGCCACCGTCCGAAGTGCTCGCCAAGACGACCACAGTGGGTGCCCCCGGGGCATCTGGAGGTGCCAGACCTACGCAAACTGGGGCGGAAACCCTCGCTTGGCCTCCGCTCATCAGCCGAGCACTCAGTGCTTCAACGAGCCCCCGATGCAGTCTGTTCGGTGTCCCTGGGGATTAGAAATGACTTTTTCCGTCGCAGACAGCCTACGGACTTTCCTCGGTTGNCGATAGATGGGGTGACCCAACTACCCACCCGTGCGTTTGCTTTAGGTCCCCCAGCTTTCACGTGTGGTTTCGGGGTAAGAATCCACCTTGTCTGCCTCACACCTTTGTCCTGCGCAAAGCAGGGAGACCCTGGGGAGATGACATGTGAAAGGTGCTAAGTGAGCATTAATCATTAACCGTGGGTACTTGTTAAAGATAAATAGCAAATAATACACCCCAGTCATTGCCAAGTACGCTGTGAGTCTGAGTTAATTAATACCTCTCTCAACCCAGAGAGCTGACTTCCTCTCAGCTATAGGTTCCTAATAATCCTCTGATAAACTATTTTCCCTAAATTATATGTAAAAGCACAATCTTCACCCTAAGCGGGCTTCTGATATCATCCACTTCCCGGCTAATCCAGGGGCCGGTTTGGGTCTCCACAGTCTCCGCGTGATTCATGAGGGGGGAGGTAAGTGCACAGAGAAGTTAACGCTCTTATTTTCTGTTGTCTTCCCTGACCGTCTCCGGTCTTTTTTGAGTGAACTTACAAGAGCTCCTGAGCAGCAGTTTTAAACACAAGAGACTCTGTGGACCCGCCCCTCTCTGCATCCTAACAACTCCACTGTTTCCCACAGTTTGACAAAATGAAAAGATATTTGACAGCAAATAAGATAAATAGGAAAACAATTAAATGAAATTCAACTCCAGGAACTATTATTCTCCCTCCCTGATGGCATCACCAACTCGATGGACATGAGTTTGAGTGAACTCCAGGAGTTGGTGATGGACAGGGAGGCCTGGCGTGCTGCAGTCGATGGGGTCGCAAAGAGTCAGACACGCCTGGGCGACTGAACTGAAAGTCACAGCTTGGAGTGAGTCTCAGGATCCGAAACAGAGTTGGATGAAACAAGTGTTGAGTCTCAGGATCCGTAACAGAGTCGGATGAAACAAGCGTTGGTTTAGAATCAAGCAAATCACCGCGGCTGGTCATGCCAAGCACAGAGGTTTGGACGGTGCCCTTAGGGAGCTGCGTCTGGAACCCGTCAGCCCGAGGACGTACATGGCAGCCCAGGGGGTGTTCACTGTCTGCGGGCTCTGAGGCCGTCCTTGTAAACGCCCCAAAGCGAGACTGTTTGATGATTTCTCAGCAGTTTGGTCATCAAACACCAACCTGCTCTGGAGGAAGCTGCCGTGGCGCTGGGCTGCTCCAAGGCTTGATCTCGGAGACCCAGGGAGACAGTCTGGAGACGTGAACTCCGGGTGTTGTCGAGGAGGGGAAGGCGAGCTCTTCAGGACTGTTAGGACCACACAGGTGCCGAGCAAACGGCAGGGAGCTCGTGCTTCCCAGCTGACGACAAGCTGCCCTCTAGATGTGCCACCGTCCGAAGTGCTTGCCAAGACGGCCACAGTGGGTGCCCCCGGGGCATCTGGAGGTGCCAGACCTACGCAAACTGGGGCGGAAACCCTCGCTTGGCCTCCGCTCATCAGCCGAGCACTCAGTGCTTCAACAAGCCCCCGATGCAGTCTGTTCGGTGTCCCTGGGGATTAGAAATGACTTTTTCCGTCGCAGACAGCCTACGGACTTTCCTCGGTTGGGGGGTGGCCGAGGAAGCGGCTTCCTCCCTGTGGTCCAGCAGCCCTGCTGAGCCGGCCTCCAGGCTCCTCTCCCCTCTCCATAGGAGACGCAACCAGCCCGTGCAGCGAGGACAAGCCTGCTGGCGGGCAGGCCGCAGGGAGCCCCCGACCCACACCACAGCTGTCCCCACCACACCGGGCCCCCAGGAGGTGGTGAGTGTCACAGAGACCGATCTGAGACTCCAGGCTGTGTGCGTCATCTGGCCGGTGGTGTGAAAACCCGTCCAGTGGTGTCTGATGGGACTACGGCACGGAGAAGGAGGAAGACGATTAAGGAAAATGAAGTCAAAGTGCACGTGGGCTAATGACTTGCTGCTTCGTTGGCTGGGGGCTTTATCCTTGGTTAGGAGCTCATGGCTGAGAGAAACATAAAAAGGGAAATAAAATGGAATGAACAATAAAAGCGAATGAAATAATAAAAGGGGAATAAAATGGAAACATGGTAATAAAAACGCTGGTCAGGAGCTCTTGTTTCTATAGGGATGTTCTTCTTAGAGATAAGAGCGTGTCCTTGTTTCAGGGAAGATGCTCCCTTCTTACTGGGGTAAGGGGACGACGCTGTGAGAATGCTTCAGCCTCCTTTGGAGCCTGAGTCACTCCTGCTCGGGGGTGTCTTCTGCCGGGGCCCGCGCCCCCAAACCACAGAACGGCCGTGAGCCGCATGTCTGGCCTCGAGCACATGCCTCCTCCGCACCTCCCGCCTCGACAGGGACAGACCTCCTGACAGGCCTCTCCAGACACAAGCCTAGCAAGTTCTCCCGGCCTCTGAGCCTGAATCCACACCGGTCAGCAGCCAGACCTCCCGTGAGCATGGGGCTGGAGGCTCAGCCAGTGCCCACCTGCCAGGAAGACCCCCCTCCTGCTCATCTGCAGCAAACATCCCAGGAAGCAGCCCGAGGCAGGCCTGCAGGACGTCGGGTCGCCATCTGTGGTGACCGTCCACAGCGGGGCTGCCGGGGCTGTGAGGGGCCGCCCCAACCCGGCAGGACTGACCTGGGGTGGACAGCTGCCCACTTCCTGTCCTGCTCCCAGCTCAGGGCCAACCGGAGGACCCTCCCAGGCTCATGGGACCCCCACTTCTGCTGACCCCTGCAGCGCCCCCTCGGCCTCCAGCACTCCTGCCCTCTTCCCACAGGAAGCTCCCCCACTCATCTGCCCAGGCTCTGCCAGACGCTGTTGACGCTGGTTCTGACGGTGGCTGACCCCTGGCTTCAGCAGCCCTGCGTGGACAGCCCCCCCCGGGGTGGTCTTCTCTTACTCCCACGCCTCGAGGACTCCCACGTCCAGGACGAGATCTGGACTCTCTGGGAGCACCCCGCTGGACCCATTCAGCCTCCCTCCCACCTCAGCTCCGCAGGCCTGCTCGGCTGTGGACTCCCTCCCCACCGCCCCCATCTCCCCGCTTCCCTCACCCCTCAGCCCAGCACAGCTTCCACTCCTCCCAGCTAAACCTCCAACTGCTGCCCACGTGGGGTTCAAACACTGTTCCTTTAGGCCCGGTGCCTGGCATTGACCTCTTCAGGGGCTGCTAGGTCGTCCTTAAGGATTCTTGAGAGTCCCTTGGACTGCAAGAAGATCCAACCAGTCAATCCTAAAGGAAATCAGTCCTGACTACTCACTGCAAAGACGGATGCTGAAGCTGAAGCTCCAATCCTTTGGCCACCTGATGCTAAGAGCTGACTCACTGGAAAAGACCCTGATGCTGGGAAAGATTGAGGGCAGGAGGAGAAGGGGACGGTAGAGGATGAGGTGGTTGGATGGCATCACCGACTGGATGGACATGAGTTTGAACAAGCTCTGGGAGAGAGTGCGGGACAGGGAAGCTGGCATGCTGCAGCCCGTGGGGTCGCAGCGTCGGGCACGGCTGAGGTGCTGAACAGCTGTGGCAGCAGGCCGCCCTTGCTGGCTGCGTATTTCCTCCAAGTGGACAAAGCTTCCCCAAACCCGGCGCCCTGGGTTTCCGTAGCCCACCCCCAGCAGCTGGTGCTGTTCTTGTAAACAGCAGGGGCTCGGTGAATGGGCCTGAGTGCAGGGAGCGGTGAAGGCAGGCTCTGGGAGGTCGCCCAGCTGCCCCCTGGTTGTATGAGAAGTATGCAGGGGCGAGTCTCTCCCCGCTGCAGCCCTCTGCTCTCTCGGCTCTTCCCCCTCCCTCTCTGTGAGTGTTGACAGGCTGTGGGTGTGGAGCCACCCGCTCTTGGGGCTTAAACTACAGGGATTCTGAGATGGTGCTGCTCGTGGGCTCGGGTTTATTCTGGATTGTAGGGGCACCGCCCGTGTGAGCTCTTCCCACGTGGGCAGTCCCCCCGGGGCCCCTCCTCAGGACTCGTCTCTTCCAGTCCATCCCCAGGAGCCCCTCTAATGCCATCATCTCACGGGAGGTCAGGGCGTCAGCGCAGGAACCCGGGACAAGCACATTCAGGCGGTAATAGGAGAAAAAGCTTCTGTTTCCTTAAATCAAACAAGGCGGTTTGATAAAACGGCTGAGGTATCTTCTCTGATACAATTACACGTTTTTTCTAATTTTTATGAATTAGCTATTCTTATCTGTTTAATTTCTATCTTAGTTTGACTTTGATACTTGAGGACCTAGTTTATCCTTTATAGATTCACTTTCTTGCTAAAATTTTTGTACTTCACTCATGCTGGAAATTATAAATGCTTCCTAATGATCTCAAAAGTCAGAGAGTAAACCTCTGTCTCTTTTTGGGGGGTTCAGGGATGGAGAAACAGCTCGCCCACCTTCAAATGCACTGGAAGGGCCCCATCGCCGAGTAACCCTCCGTCCTCCCCGTCACCGGCCACCTTCAGCCTGGCGCAGCTGCCTGCTTCGCCTTCCCTTCGTCCTGAGCAGTTACGACCATATCTGTTCAGAGGAAAAACATGCTAAAAACACACGTTATTCAGGCAAGTAAATGGAATGTCTCAGTTACGCTGCTTCTGCACTCTCTGCCCTCGGCCTTCTGCCTTCCCTGAGCATCTTTCTTCTCTGAGTTTCTGGCGCCTCTGGGCTGGAGGCAGGCTCTGCCTTCTGCTGCCAATGTTCTCAACTTTGATTCTCCGCCTTTCGCTATTTCCCACAAAGCCCTCCCCATGGCACTTGCCAGCCTGCCTGTGCCGCTCCCGGGGGCCAGAGACCCTTGCCGTCTGTCTGTCTGTCTGTCTGATCCGCTGTCTGTCTGGCCCTCCATCTGCTCTTTACCCAGCTGTAGCCTCCTCTGCGACCATGACCTCCGGGGCTGTCCAGGGGGACAGGCTGTTGGCACAGTTGGATCACTGGTTGGTTGGGTGGCATGGTTACTTTGCTGGTTAATTGGCATGGCTGATCACTGGTTTGTTGGTATGGTGACTTTGCTGGTTAATTGGCATGGTTGATGGCTGGCTGGTCTGTCGGCATGGTTACTTTGCCGGTTAATTGGCATGGTTGATGGCTGGTTGGTTGGTTGGCATGGTGACTTTGCCAGTTAATTGGCATGATTGATCGCTGGTTGGTCAGTTGGCATGGTGACTTTGCTGGTTAACTGGCACGGTTGGATCGCCGGTTGGTTGGTTGGCATGGTGACTTTGCCGGTTAATTGGCACGGTTGATGGCTGGTTTGTTGGTATGGTGACTTTGCTGGTTAATTGGCATGGTTGATGGCTGGTTGGTCGGTCAGCATGGTTACTTTGCCGGTTAATTGGCATGGTTGATGGCTGGTTGATTGGTTGGCATGGTGACTTTGCCGGTTAATTGGCATGATTGATCGCCGGTTGGTCGGTCGGCATGGTGACTTTGCTGGGTTTTGGCACAGTTGATGGCTGGTTGCTCAGACAGGCCCGGCATCATCTGGGTGGGGACGCATTCCTGTCTGGCTGACTTCAGAGGCTGAATCATGAGGAAACAGCCTGGCTTCCGAGAAAGAGAAACGCTGTCAGGACGCCCACTGCACCCCTCCTGCACTGACCCTGCAAGACCTTAGCCAGAGACAGAGCCCGGGGGCTCCCTGTGAAGCAAGGGCAGAGTCCCTGATGACGACAGAGGACGTCTGCAGGTCGCAAATGCGGCACGGCAGCCCCTGAACGGGGAGAAGCTCTGCCTGACGTGAGAGGACGTCACACAGCAGGACGCCCCATGAAGGGGGCTTCACGGCCGCTTCTCCAGGCTGCCCAGCGAGGGGCGCAGGCTGTGGACACTGTGTGGACCGGGGCAGCGCTGGCCTCTCAGCCCTGGGTCCTCTCACAGGACCTCCACCTTCTCAGGGACCCCTCCCCTCTCAGGCCACATGGATGAGAATTAGACCATTAAAGAGAATGCCCTGGGAGCCGTGCTGTGGCCACTCGGACATGTCCGACCCTTCGTGACCCCATGGACTGTAGCCCGTCAGGCTCCTCTGTCCACGGGATTCTCCAGGCAAGAGTACGCTCTCCTCCAGGGGGGATCTTCCCGACCCAGGGACTGAACCCGGGTCTCCTGCATCGCGGGCGGATTCTTTACCATCTGAGCCACCAGGCGAGTCCATGAACACTGGAGTGGGTAGCCTGTCCCTTCTCCAGGGGATCTCCCCGACCCAGGGAACGAACCTGGGTCTCCAGCACAGCAGGCGAACTGTTTACCAGCTGAGCCGCCAGGGAAGCGCCTGTCCCGTGCACAACCTTTTGCCAAAAACCCATAACTAGTAGGTTTGGCTTCTTCCTCCAAATATCTACACAGTTTTAGAAAAAGCTTAGGAAGTCCCCTTCAAGTGGATTCCATGAGGCCCACGTGGGAATTCTATCCAGACTCAGTGGAGGCCTGGGTATCGAGGTCTGTGCCCGGCCCTTGGAAACAGCGGCGCTTTAGAGGCTGTTCAGAAAGCAGCCCCTCTGCTCTGCCCACCTCTGGAACCCACCCAGTCTGAACAGGTGACCTTCTTTATTCTAAAATGTTAATCTCCAAACAGTGCCTCTTGAGACTGTTTGTTCATGACTATCTAGTGTCTAGTATAAAATCTACTATTTCAGCTTGCTTTCTTGTCTGCCTTCAAAAGTTTCTGCCAATCTGTGCATTTAGCCCAGGAGGGGATGACAGAGCCCAGACCCCCTGAGGCTTCGTGGGGGTAGGAGATGCCCCTGCCCCCCAGGCCTTCTCTCTGCCTCCAAGCCACAGAAGCAGCCTGGAAAAATTCAGGGGAAAGTGCTCTACAGACTGAAGACGCTCTCAGCAAGCAGATTCCCCGAAAATCCCACCTTCTGGAAAATTTCCTTTGAAAAATAAACACCACACACAAGGGTTTCTTTTCGAAAGCACTTTTATGCTCAACACACGAGTGTTGGAAAGACTGTGGCGTGGACTCACATGAAGCGCACTCCCCCCCAGGGTGAGAGGGCATCCTCATGGTGGGAAGGACGAGGGTTTGCGGACCACCAGCTACGTCCCTGGCGGGGGAGGCTATGGGGACAGACTGACTTGCAAAGACAACAGCATTTCGGGTGTTTATTCACCTGGAGCATCTGACAAGGACTCGTATTCCAACCCCGTTTCTCGAGCCCGTGCTGCAGCCATCGGGACACCGCCCGCCCCCAGACGCGCACAGGACTGAGGGCACCCATCCCGGGCTCGGGGCACAGGGCCCGGGAAGCAGGACGTCAGGCCTGCAACCCTGGAGTCCTGGAGACGTCCACTGGGCCCCGTGGGCGACGCACCAGAGTCACAGCCTAACCCAGGGGCGACGCGCCCGGAGTCACAGGCTAACCCAGGGGCGACGCACCTGGGGTCACAGCTTAACGCAGGGGCGACGCGCCCGGGGTCACAGCCTAAACCAGGGGCGATGCGCCCGGGGACACCCCAGCAGCTCCTCTGAGGGGACCCCTGTCAAGGGGCGGCTTCCGGGTGGGACCAAGCAGAGTGTCAGACGGCAGCCCACACACCGAACCCCGAGAGAGGCTGGGCTGGCCTCGGCCACGGCCCCTCTGCTGGCGGGCCCGCCCCTCACACCATGGTCATGACCTTCAGGGCGGCCGGCTGGAACCTGCGGATCTTCCTCTTGAGGGCCTTGGAGGCCTTGACGCGGCACAGCCTGGGCACCGGGGGCAGGGCCAGCCTGGAGCTGGCGCGGGCCCGCTGGCCTGGCCGCCCGCCGCCCCCCGAGTCGCTGCCGCTGGACTCGGCATCCCCGAAGCGGCTGGCGGTGTGGTCGCTGGCCTCGTCCCCGCTGCTTTCGGCCGTGGTGGAGAGGAGCAGCGAGGCACACTCAGCTGAGCGTTCCGAGCCGTCCGATGCGCTGCGGGCGCGGGCAACCTGCCGGGCCGGCGGGGGCCTGGGCCTGGCGCACACAGGCCGTGGGCCGCCCCCTCTCCGGGCTGCGGGTCTGTGGGGCCCCAGGCTGGGGTCCGGGCGCGCCCGGGCTGAGATCTCCACCGAGGACTGCCACCGGCGCTGCCTCTTCCGTGCCGCCCCCCCGGGCGCTCCCAGCGGCGCGGCTTCCCAGGGGAACAAGGCCTGGGCTGATGCCCGGTGACCCTCCCGCCGCGCCACCAGCAAGGGCACGAAGAAGGACACGGGGTACAGGCTGGACTCGGAGCAGGACCGGCCGGGCGCCTCTGTGGCCAGCGCGGGCCTCTGGGCAGCGCCTCCTGACTCTGCGGGCGGCCGGGGGACCCCGAGGGCGCCCCACTGCAGCTGCGGCCTCCCGGGCCCCGGCGTCTTGTCACTGGGCCCCCTCCTGACCGTCAGAGGCTTGGTCTTGGGGGGCCCTGTGGGGGAAGCCCCACTGGGGACCAGGCGGGGGTAGGCATAGTGTCCGTCCACGCGCCCGCTTGGCCACCTGCCTCCGCCCGGCCAGCCAGTGAGCGCCGACGGCCGAGTGGGGCAGCGGGGAGCGGGGGCCCGGCCACAGGCCAGCTGGGGGGCGTCTGGACGGGCCTCCCCGTGCGCATGGCCATGACATGGACCACGTTCCCCCTCGGGTTGGCTGCTGGGGCGTGGGGTGCCCACAGAGGGTGTGGGTGCCGGCCGGGTGAGGCCGTCCCTGCCTGCGGCCCCGCTCACCACTGCCCTCCCGGGGGTGGAGGCCGGCTTCTCCAGGCCACCTTCACCGTCCACCTTCCGGGCACCGAGCTGCGGCGGGGCTGGGGACGCCTCCCCTCTGGGGGGCCCCCGTGCACTCCCACGGGCCCGCAGCCGCAGCAGCCGCTCAATGTAGGCCGCGGCCGGGCCAGCCTCAAAGGCCAGCCCGGAACGCACGGNTGGGCGGGGGGGCGCGCAGCCCTCGCTCGGTGGCGTCTCCCTGGCCAGAGCGAACAGTGGGCTCTGCAGAGCCACGGCGTGCAGCGGGCTGGGGTAGGCATACACCTCCCGGCCACCTCGGGACACCAGGTCGCACTGGTACTTGGGGTCCACACCGTGGCAGAGGAAGGGAGCGGCCACGCGGTGTGCCCCGGCTTTCTGCAGCCCCATGTCGGCCGGCAGGATCCTTTCAAGGTCACCTGGGAAGGAGAAAAAGAGGGAGGTGTCAATGAGGGAAGATGCAGGCGCTGCCCTGGGGCAGGAAGCGTCCCCCGCCCAGCTGCGGCGGGACGACCCCAGCCCCGCACACGCGGCGTCTGGACACGTGGGCAGCCTCTGCACGTCCACCACCTGGGCTGCTCCAGCCACAGCCGGGGGGGCGAGGCCGAGACCCTGACGCCCAGTTTCTGCCCTCGTGCGGCAAAGGTGCCGAGGACGCGGCGGGAAGGGGGGTTGGGGACAAGGTCACGGGGCAGAGCGTCCCTGAGATGTCTGCAGATGCGCCCACCCTCCGCTGGCTCAGGTCCAGCGCTGGGAGTGAGTGCTGCTCCTTTTGGGACTGCCTGAGGGACGGGGAGCGTGGGGACCATCTGTGGGCCAGGGCGGGGGAGCCGAGCTCTCTCCACGTCCGCCCGTGCCCAGCTCTGCTCCATCCTGGTCCCAGGTGGCCGCGGAAGGGTATGGAAGGATGCTCGTTTTAAATAAGAAGACGTGCTTTTCATCACCACAGCCCTGCTACGATGAACAGAAGCGGGCCTTTGATTCCTTCGTCCATTCAAAAGCCCATGGAGACCCTGGGGCACCCCTGTTGGGGTGGAACCCCTGCCCCCCGACAAGCACAGGGCTCCCTGTTCTGTGCTTGGCAGGTCGGGCCTGCCCCCACCGGGATGTGAGCTTGGGGCCGACCCCACCTCCTCGGGGTGGTGGGGCTCGAGGGCCTGGTGGGTGCCCCGCTGCCTGGCTCTCCTCACCTGTGGACACCGGCCGTGCCCGGGGCTCCTCCTGCAGCAGCTGGCCTGGCCCCTCCTCGCTGGCCGGGGGCCCCCACGCAGGCAGGGGGACCCCACACACGGCGGTCTCGTCGGCTGACCGGGGCCGGCAGTCCCCCGAGGCGGGCCTGGCCTTGGGGACGGCGGGCAGCAAGGTGCCCAGGGAGCAGGACAGGCGGTCGCTGCACACGGACGTGCAGGAGGCGGACAGCGAGCAGGAGCCGCCGTCGCTCAGCTCGTAGAAGCCTGGTGGGGGACACAGGCGCTCAGTGCGGTCCAGGGAGCCCGGTGCGAGGGGCCCGTGGGGCTCGGGGGGGTGCCCGGGGCGGGGATGCCCAGGACCCCCGCTGCCTCCTCCCTCTCTCGGGGGGTCAGCGGGCCCTCCGCCCTCACCCACACCCCCGCTCATCACCTGCTCACCCCTCTCTGGGGCGACCGGCTCACTCCCCCACGTGACCACCGGCATCTGGCCCCGGGAGTGGGACCCTCCTTTCCCCTCCCTCCTTGAGCCCCTCAAACTCCATCTGAGGCGTCAATCAGAAAAGGAGCCGCGTTCAGGGAGGCCCCGCCCGGCCCTGCTACAGGCGTGACAGCCCAGGCCGCGGCAGGATCTTGCAAACAGACAGACAGACAGACAGACGCGGCAGAGAGCACCGTCCTCAGGGAGACGCTGGTCTCCCGGCCTTGCTGTCTGAGCTGCTGTCTGAGCCTGGAACCTGGAGAGGTGGAGAGGAAGCCGGGTGCCCAGGACTGTGTCGGTCAGAACGATGCCAACCATCGCTGCGTGGCCTTGAACGAGCTCGACACAGGCACACAGGCCGCGGGGAGGACGCAGTTCTGCCTTAGGCTGCATAAACCCATGGCCTCAAAACCCGTCCTGATGTCACACAAGAGCCTCCACACCGGCTCCACCCGAACACAGACCGGAACGTGCCTCGGCCCAGAGAGAGGAGAGAAACTCACGCGGCTTCTTCCCCGCACAGCAGCATTTTCCCAACGAAACTAAGTTTCAGTCACTAAGTCCTGTCTGACTCTTTGTGACCCCAGGGACTGTGGCCCACCAGGCTCCTCTGTCCATGGGATTCTCTAGGCAAGAATACTGGAGGGGGGGGTTGCCGTGCCCTCCTCCAGGGGATCTTCCCGGCCCAGGGATCGAACCTGCGTCTCTTGTGTCTCCTGCTTTGGCAGGCGGGTTCTTTACCACCAGCGCCCCTTGGGAAGCCCCCCTTTCTTCCCAATCGCACTTAAACGCAAGCATTGAAAGCATTTGGATCCTTCCGTGACGCGCGCTGTCGGGCGCGGCGGTGGCTCCTGACCCCGGGGCCCGAGCAGCAGTGGGCTCGCCCGCCGGCCGTACCCGAGCTGGGCCTGCTGTCACTGTCCGCGGCCTCGCTGGGGCCCCTGCGCACGTCCAGCTGCAGCGCGCTGATCTGCCGGTCCAGTTGGTCCAGGTGCGTCTGCAGGCCGACGTCCTGGCGCCTCAAGCGGTCCTAGGAAGGGGCAGAGGGGGCACAGGGCCGCTCTGAGTACAGACCAGGAGGCTGGGGCACCCCGTGAAGCCACCTCACAGGCGGCAACCTCCCCAACCCCCTGGCAAACCCCGGCCTGCAGCCCTGAGCCCCGCCCCACACATGGCCTCCTGGCCCTCCCACCGGCTCCTCTTCCCAGGTACAGACGCTGGAATCAGCGATGGTCAATTAGACATCTTCCTCTATAAGGAGACAGGGTGATGCAGCTTATGAGTGTGGGACTGGGACCTAAGCCAGCCTGAGGTCCCCACCTCCAGCAGGAGTCACCGAGGGTATTTCCAAGGTCCTTCCATCTCTGCAAGAGCCCGCTGCCCCAGGCTCGCGCCCTGTGGACCCTGCGTCTGGTGCCTGTGCCAGCACTTCCCTTCACGGCGGCCCGTCTGTGGCACCAGGGGGGCTGGGCTTTCTGCTCTGCGGGGGACAGGAGAATCCCCAGGAGAGAAAAAGGACCTCGCCTTCTGCAGAGCTTTAGCCTACACGGCGCAGGTGTGCCCCCCTGGTGGCCCAGATGGTAAAAAATCGCCTGCAACGCAGGAGACCCGGGTTCAATCCCTGGGTCGGGAGGATCCCCTGGAGAAGGGAATGGCGACCACTCCAGTATTCTTCCCTGGAGAATCCCATGGACAGACAAGCCTGGTGGGCAACAGTCCCTGGGGCCACAAAGAGTTGGACACGACTGAGCTGTGGTGTCCCAAGGATCAAAGAGAGTGAGCAAGCAGGCTCTTGGAACGGAGGCGGAGAACAAGCTAGACCCTTATCGTCCTTCCCTCCCCCATGTCGTGACCCTTAATGAACCTCAGGTCCTTCCAAGCAGCATGAGCTGTCTCCCCTCCCACCCCACAGGGAGAAGGCCTTTGCCTTCCTCCTCCACCCAGCGCACCTGCCTGATCCGATCAGCACACAGCCCGCAAGGCCCTATCCCGCGCCTGGCACCCTGGGCATAAAGATGCACCAAGGACCCTGTTCAGGGTCGGCCCTCCTTTGAGCCGGCCCGCTATTCTAACAGCGTCTCCCACACTAATAAACTCCATTCTCCTCTCATTCTGCCTCATGTCTGAAAATTCTTTTGCAGCCCGCACGTGGACCACGACGTGAGTGACACACACACACGGCTCGCACCGGAGGCCCTGAGGACGGGCCTGCAGGGCTCCGGGGAGCGGGACGGGCCTGCAGGAGGGGCTGCCTGGCGCCGGCGCGGGCACAGCCTGTGCTGCCCAGCGCCCTCTGGTCTCAGGGCCCACCCCCCAGCTCTGTCCCGCTCCAGGCCTCGGCTGCCCCGGCTGTGAGATGGGTGACTGTGAGTGTTAACTACACGCGTGTGTGTATCATGTAATATACACACACGTATGCGGTTAATACTCACCATACACGCCCACACGCGTGCACACACGTGAGTCACATGCACGTGAAACAGCACCCGTGTTTCACAAACGCTGATGCCTCTCCTTTAGTGATAAAACTTCGCCCCGTTGTCGAGGCTCACTGCCTAAATCTCTTGTTTAGATTAGCAGTGAAGTTCAAGGCCAACAATTAGTGAGTGTAATTATATGGGTCTTCCTGTTTAAGAAGGTGATTAATTTTATTTCTGTTTATTATATAGGAAATGAGTAATTACTTCAGCAATTTTAATAATACGAGAAGCCAGTCCCAGAGGGGGCAGGTGGCAGCAGCTTCTGATCCTCACGGGATGACGCTGTAGGCACACTGCTCTGGGTTAGGGGCCAAGAGCCCGGCGCCCAGTGGGTGGACCCACCCGGCCCAAATCCACTTTCCTCAGGACCCGATGCAGGCGTCTCAGAACAACCCCCACGTTTTGCAGGAAGACAGTCTCCAGCCTTGTGGAACAGTATCTATAAATGTAACACTGTGAAAGGCAGTCACGAGTTTATTCACGCCTTACACACTCAGAACCACCGAGACTGCCTGGCCACCTTCGTCCCTGAACATCCTCACAGAGGGAAATCCTCCCCAGGTGGACGCCTGAGCTGAGAGCTGGGGGTGGGCTCCAGGACAGGCTCCAGCCCAGGAGAATCACTTAGATTCAAACAAAGGGAGTTTTTACTGCAGGAGTTTAAACGCGTCGATGAGATCGTTTCCCTCCCCAGCCACGAGCCCCTTCCTCCTGAAACAGCCCCCCTCTGGCTTTTTCCTCCCTCTCCAACCCCATCCCCCTAACAAAAGTGACCCTGGCCTGTTTGTGCTGAAATAATTGCTCTGCGATTACCATGTGCCTGGCCTGGCCTGCGGTTCACGATTTCTGTTTAATGTCGAAAGGCCCCAGTGCCTTCCAGGGAATGACCGTGTCCCCAGGACCCCGCCGCAGGGCGACAGGGCATCTCACCCCGACGCACACCGTCCTCTGTGGGGGGCTGTGTCTCTGCTTCTCATCAGCCCCTCCGTGGGCCCTAAGGCTGTGCTAAGTCAGAGGTTCCTGGGGGAGCCGCATAGAGCATGGCCCGCTGCGGAGCCGGGCGCCCAGCATTCCTGCGCGTGCCTGCATTTCTGCAGAGACAGGCGTGCGGCAGAAATGTCACCATGGAGTAGACGCAACAGCCGTGCCGCACGGGCTCCCTCCAGAGCAGCGAGCCGCGCTGTCCCTGCGCCACCGACGCACCGCAGGCGGGACGCACGTCCTGAGTCCCCCAAACCTCGTGAGGGGTGAGGGTCTGCTGTGAAGGAGAGACAGCGGGGTTCCCAGGGGCGGGAGCCCCCGGGGGCCTCCGTTTAGACCCCCAAGCTCCCTGCCACACCAATTGACTGAGACTAGGGCGCACCTGGGAACCTGCACTTTGACAAGCTCCCCAGGGACCAACTTTCTGCGACCACTAGCCCTTGAGACCTTCCACCAGGGAATGCCGGTGCAACCAGACGTCTGGCTTAGCCCGTCTTTGGGCTGTTGACCTCACAGGCTGCAGAAGTGGATTGATTTCCTCTTGTTTGGCCCTTCTGCCCCCATCTGCGACCCAGCTTTCTGGGCCTCTCATAGCTCTGCGGCAGATTCGGAGGGCGAGAGGGGGAAACGTCCCCATATTTGGGGTACAGAGATGGCATCTAGAACACCTCCGCCCTCTCCCCGAAACCCGGGCACACGCACAGGAAGCAGCTTGGGCATCATTCCCGTGGCACCGCGAGAGCCCCATCCGGCTGGGGGAGGCCCTCGGGAGGCCAGGGTCCCAGGTGAGCCTCGGGGACCACGGGCACCGGCGCCGCACAAGGGGGCCCCGCCCGGCCTGTGGACGCCCCTGTGCCTCCCCATGACCTCGAGCCAGTCCGTGTCCCCTGAGAGGTCAGGGGGAAAGCGCCAGTGGCCCAAGACACACCAGATGTGCAGTTCCAACGGCAGCTAGCCCCTGCTAAAGGCCAGCGCCTGCCGGGGGGGAGGAGCCGCTGCTGCTCGGGCCAGGCACCGTGACCAGCGGGAAGCTCCCCATGGGGTCCGGCAGGTGCCCAGGGCCTGCCTTCTCGTCCCCCCGGGCCCCTCTCGCGCTGGCGGCTCCTGGCGGGACGTGGAGCTTGCAGGCTCTCCGGGGCGTCCAAGGCTTCTCATCAGCACCTCTGGGAACCTGACCCTGACAGAGATGGGAAGGGCAGCCGCATCTCAGGGAAGGACAACCCCGGAAGACGGACTGCTGACCGCAGCGCCGGCCACAGAGGCAGGGTCGGAGGTCACGGGGCTTTCATGAGCTCGTTAGTCTAGGGCGCAGAGACGGTAAACACTGCACCCTTCTTCCCCTTTGCTATCAGCAGCAACGGTAGCTCGTTCATTTATCCAACAAAGACTCACTAAGCACCTACTCCGCGCTTCCTGCTGCGACTTCAGCCGCAGCAATTAACCAGGCGCGGCTCCTTGTGGTGAGTGTTGGCGTGGGGACTGCTCCCAAAGGCTGCGTAAATCCCCAGGTGCTCGAGCTCATTTGCACTTGGGACATCTGCGACAAAGCTGCTGCGGGTCCCATAAAAGTTCTTCCTGTCTTCACACCTCATTGGTGCCCCCTGCCCAGGTTAACCCAGGGTGGGTGGCAGGGGGCCCTGCCTGAGCCGCGAGTTACCCAAGTGTGAGACAGAGATGGAGGCGAAGGCCCTGTGATTGCACCCTTCACTAGAGAACTGGGATCACTCCTAATACTTTCCCTGTAAGAAAGATGTGAGCCTGTTGATCGCTGGGCTGATGTCACACGTACTCAATTCTTCTCCTCTTCTGAGCAGACAGTCAGTGCCAAGAACAAAGTTTCAAGACAAAGCGTGCATGTTCCTTCTGGTCCCCACATTAAAAAAACAACAAAAAAACCGGTTTGATCTTCTCTCCCAAAAGGCTACTTGTAATTAGAGGCTGAGAACCCACAAGTCTGATCTGTATATGACTTAAGCTCAGTTAATCATCAACTGCGCTCCAGCTCCCCCACAGAACAATGCACGGCAGCACCCCGGAGCTCCTTCCCGTCACACGCGTATCAGGCACCTCTGCAGGCTTCTGGGTGCCTCCTCCAGGGAGGCTGTGTCTGGATGCGCGTGCATACACACACACACACACACACACACACACACACACACGGGAGCTACACCTGCAGCTCTGACTGGATTAGATGCGGGGGGGCGGTGAAAAGCCTATAAAGCCCCACTTGGGAATTGGCTCCTTCCCTCCACGGAGGAGCCGGGGATCCCAGGAGGAGAGGCTGCACCGTCAGGAGACTGTGGGAGACAGCAGGAGTCCTGGGAAGCATCGCAAGACCCTGGGCTTCCGGATGCTCTAACCCAGAAGCAGCTCACAAACCACTGGCACGACACGACTGTGCTAAGCTGACAGCAACGCGGCAGCTTCACCCAGCCTGCTGTGTACAGACGGCAACTTTAAACAGGGCCGATTTAACGTCTCAGTCAAAAGACTTTCCACTTGGAGTAATAGAGTCAGCTCTCAAACAGGCGTCTTTCTGTGGACTGTAGCCCACTCAGCAAGTCTGACCACTCCTGACCCCATGACTGCAGCCCGCCAGGCTCCTCTGTCCATGGAATTCTCCAGACAAGAATACTGGAGTGGGTAGCCATTCCCTTCTCCAGGGGACCTTTCCGAACCAGGGATCGATCCCGTCTCCTGCATTGCAGGCAGATTCTTTACCGCCTGAGCCACCAGGGAAGCCGCCTAATTTTTCATTAAAAGAGTACTGCAACCCTGCAAAAACTCTCTTCAGCTGACGCCAATACATGAAGTGAAATCACACAGAAGGTCAATAACGGCCAGTGAGCTGAGTGTCCTCAGTGGCACAGAAGGAGCCCGCGCGTGGAGGAGCCGGCTGCTGGCCCAGGAGGCTTGGTCCCACCGCCTCTCTGTCCAGAGGGCACACCTCTTCTCGTAGGTCAGGTTACATTTTAAAGTTGGAGAGGCCTCATCAGATCCACACTTCCCCAACGTCTAGTTACAGTGACAGGACCCCAGAGCTCAGCCTGGGCGCAGGCCAGCTGAGGGGCGCGTGGCGCCCTGTCCCCCGACCCACCCCGCGGGGAGACACTGGCGCCCGGAATAGGCATCCCAAGGAGCCCCCGCAGGGCAAACCGACTTGATGCGTTCTTATCAGCGCAAGAGGGAAACTCCAACACACAGGAATTCATCCTCAAAGTCTGTATGCGCCGGGCGACACGCAGAGCCGGGCGCAGCCCCAGGGCGCAGGCGGGCTGGGCAGCTCTCAGCACCCGCGTCTGTGGAGCCTCTGCGTCCGTCTGCGTTGGGACCGAGCTGCGTCCTCCAAGGNGAGGCGGCGTCTGCACCCGCCCCAGGGTCACAGCGGCCGCCCCGGGCCCGCCCCGTCGGCGGGGCCCCGCGCCCTGGGCACCTGGGCCGCGCGCTCCCGGGCGCTCCGGAGGCCGCGCGGGGACCCCGGAGGGGGTCTCGGGGCAAGAGCCGCCGCGCGGGCGGCGGGAAAGTGTGAAAACAGACCGAAGGCGGTGGGACGTTTTGTTCAATTGCTGCATAGCTTCGCACTGTAGGATTGTCACCACTATAAATTCATTAGAACTTTGAAAAAAAACAAACCTCCCCCTTTCCTAGAAGCCTCGGCTTGTCTTTTTTTTTTTTGATTTTGTAATGAAAGCTTTATTGAGATATAATTCCTCTTTTTAGAATGTTCAGTTCAATGGCCCCTTAGTATGCTCACCAAGAACTATTACCCCAATCACCTTCAGGTAACGTTTTTACCTCCCTTCCCCAGAGAAGCCCTGCCTAGCTAGCGGTCCAGTCCTTCCGAGGCACCCCCAACACGAAGCTGCCTATTTGGGACATTTTATAGAAATAGAATCAAACAAGAGATGGTCTTTTAGGACTGACTTCTGTTTGGTGGCTCAGAGGTTAAAGTGTCTGCCTCCAGTGCAGGAGACCTGGGTTCATTCCCTGGGTCGGGAAGATCCCCTGGAGAAGGAAATGGCAACCCACTCCGGTATTCTTGCCTGGAGGGTCCCATGGACGGCCAGTCCACAGGGTCGCGAAGAGTCGGACACGACTGAGCGACTTCACCCCCGCCTCTGTTACTGATCATGCTTTCAGGGCCCATCCCCGCTGTAGCAGCTATCACTTCATTTCTTTTTATTGGTAAATAATGCTCCACTTTTATTTATGTTTATTCCTTAACAGGCTGTTTTCCAGTTTGTGGCAACTATTATGATTAGTGCTGCTATGGAATTCACGTACAAGTTCTCGTGTGTGTGTGTGTGTGTGTGTGTGTGTGTGTGGAGATATGTTTTCATTTCTCGTGAGTGTTTATCTGAGCGGCGTTGCTGGGTCCTTGCTAACTCCCGTGTCCCGTCTCCTGAGGAACTGCCAGGCTGTTTCCCATCATTTCCCGGTCCCGTCAGCACTGTCTGAGGGTCCCAAGTGCCCCACACCCTCACCAGCATTAATCTTTTCGGAGTTCGCTGTTCCAGGGTGAATGAATGAAGTGGTCTCTGATTGTGACCTTGATTTCCATTTTCCTCAAGGCGAGTGATGCCAGTATCTTTTCACGTGCTTATGGGCTGTTTGTTTGTCTTTAGCAAAATGTCTGTTCAGATCCTTTGCCCATTAAAAAAAACTGGGTTGTCTTCTTTTTGAAGTGTAAATATTCTTTGTGTATTCCAGAAACTCGCCCACTTGAAACGATTGGCGAGCATCTCATTCGCTCCTCAAACTCCCTTGATAGTGTACTTTGCAGGAGAAAGTTTTCAATTCTGACCAAATTTCCTTTTCGCTGTTGCCTGTTCTTTCAGTGTCGTGTCTAAGAAACCACTGTTTAATCCAAGGTCAGAGATTATATCTGTGCTTTCCCCCTAAGATTTAAAAATAGCTTTGGTGCTTATGTTGAAGTCTTTGGTCCGGTTTTAGTTAATTTTTGTGCCTGTTATGAGGTAGGGGTCCAGCTTCATTTTTAAACATGTGGCTATTCAGTGTTTCCAGCACCATTTGTTAGAAAGACCTTTTATTCCCCCCATTAAATTGCCCTGGGACATTTGTTGAAAATCGATTGATTCAGAAATATCAGTTCCTGGATTCTCCATTCTGTCTCACTAGTGTATCTGTCTGTCCTTAAGCCAGTTCTGCATTGTTGATTATTGTCGCTTTGTAGTAAGCTTTCCAGTTAGGAAGGGGGAGTCATCCACTTCTGTTCTTTTTCAAGACTGTTTTGGCTATTCAGGGTTTGTTGCACCTCCACCTGAGTTTTAAGCATAGCTT
>SJYH01007313.1:0-15213 GCA_006408735.1 Sylvicapra grimmia | reverse complement strand
GAGTCTTGTGAACCATAAAGGTGGTGGTTTTTCCATGGGTTTAGGCCTTTAATGAACAGTGTTCTGTAGTTTTCAGTGTTCAAATCTTGCACTTCTTTTATTAAATTTATTTCTACAGATTTTATTCCTTTTCAAATTATTATAAATGGAAATGTCTTCTAATTTCATTTTCAGAATGTTCATTGCTAGTGTATAGAAATAAGCAATTCATTTTTGTATACTGATCCAAGCAAGATTTCTGAAATTTTTTGTTAGTTTAATGAATTTTTAGTGGATTCCTTTGCATTTTTAAAAATTTGCAAAATTGTGCCATCTGGACACATTTCTTGCCTTCTTAGTTGGTTTTAATTTGCTTTTCTTGCCTTATCACTCTGCCTGGAACTTCTAGCACAGGTTGAATAGAGATGATGAGAACAGGCGTCCTCGTCTTGATCCTGCTCTTGGAGGGGGAGGGACATTCACTCTTGAACCCTGAGTACAATGTTAGCTGTAGGTTTTCCTTAGGTGCCTGTTACCTGAGTGAGGAAGTTCTCATTGACTCCTCGTTTCTTGAGTGTTTGTATCATTGGGTTTTCCAGGTTATGCTTCTTGTTTTTCCCCTTGGTTATCTGTATTTATCTAATATTGAGAAAAAACGTTAGGCTGAGACTAAAGAGACCTCAATTCCAAGCTCTTTCGCCTTCAATTTTCTAAACTATAAAATGAGTTTATTAACGATTCCTAATGGTACTTTCTCTGTTATCAAAAAGAAAAAAAAAGTATGATTCCTCTTTACATTTTATTCCAAAGAGAGATTTAGAGAGGAATTCTGGCCAGGAGCCTTTTTTGGTTATCTGTTGTCGCCCCATCTGTGACTCACTCAATGGTGTCTTTTGGGGAAAAGTTCTTAATTTTTATGTGGCCTTACTTATCATTGATCCTGTTTGGGTCATTTTAAAGAAATTTTTGCTTCAAGAAAATCAAAGGCATTATTTACAGCGTGAAGATATTATGTAAAGCCGCTTCTAGAAACGTTATTATTTTACCTTTCTTATTTAAATCTACAATCTTACCGCCTTTTGTTTATTGTACGAGACAGGGAGGCCACAGCTGACTTTTTCTCACAGGCACGTCTCAGTGCGATGCTTACTGCCCCGGATGCCTTAGTGTGTGCTTCTTGCACAGACTTATTATCTTAAATAACCAAATGCAGCCCTTAAAATCAGGAAATTGTCATTGGTTCGTAATCATCATCTAATTTTCAGACCCAGTGCGGGTTTTATCCCACTTAAGGTCCATCTAGTCAAGGCTATGGTTTTTCCTGTGGTCATGTATGATGTGAGAGTTGGACTGTGAAGAAGGCTGAGCACCGAAGAATTGATGCTTTTGAACTGTGGTGTTGGAGAAGACTCTTGAGAGTCCCTTGGACTGCAAGGAGATCCAACCAGTCCATTCTGAGGGAGATCAACCCTGGGATTTCTTTGGAAGGAATGATGCTAAAGCTGAAACTCCAGTACTTTGGCCACCTCATGCGAAGAGTTGACTCATTGGAAAAGACTCTGATTCTGGGAGGGATTGGGGGCAGGAGGAGAAGGGGACGACTGAGGATGAGATGGCTGGATGGCATCACGGACTCGATGGACGTGAGTCTGAGTGAACTCCGGGAGATGGTGATGAACAGGGAGGCCTGGCGTGCCGCGGTTCATGGGGTCGCAAAGAGTCGGACACGACTGAGCGACTGAACTGAACTGAACATCCTTTGATTCAGAGCAGCCCCCTCCAGAGCAGCGCGCTCACCTGGCCTTTTGTGCTGGAGGCCTCAGCCTGCAGCGGGGCCCGCTTTGTCCTTGGCCCGCGGCTCGGCACTTTGGAGACGCTGTGCTTTCGGAGCCAGTCTCTGTGCGCTGCTCTTGGCTTCGGCTCGCTGAGGCTGCCTCCCGGGCCGGGCTGTCTCTCTTGGTGGGGATAGCAGGCTGCATCCTTGCGTCTTACCGACGGGGACGCTGCCCCCGCGCACGACCACCTCATCTGTGTCAGTAGCTCTGGGCGTCATCCGTCTGTCCGGCCCTTCGTCTGTCCACGCCCAGCCTTCATCCGTCTTTGTACCAGCTGACTGGTCCGCTTTGGGCTGTGCTGGGGCCTCGGGGCAGCTCAGGCTTGTCCCTGGCTGCGGCGAGTGGGAGCTGCTCTAGCTGCTGAGCGTGGCGGGTTTCTCAGCGCAGCGGCCTCTCTGCTGGTGCAGAGCGCGGGTCCTAGGGCACGCGGGCCTCAGCAGGGGTGACGCCTGACTCGGTGGTTGAGGCGCATGGGCTTAGCTGCTTTGTGACGTGCGGAGTCTTCCCGGATCAGGGATCGAACCCGAGTCTCCTGCCTCGGCAGGTGGAGTCTCCGCCACCGAGCCACCAGGGAAGCTCCTGTTAATCTGCTTACCTATCCATCGATCCGTCAATCCATCTTTCTATCTGTAACCCATCAACTGTCCAGAATGGAAAAGGAGGGGAAGTGGGGGAAGAAAGAGCTGCGGGTTTTGTCCTCCACGTGGGGCAGGCAGAAAAGGGCCCTAAAGTCCTAGTGCTGGCCTGGGGCTGCGGGGGTCAGAGAGGCCGGGTGGTCCTCCCTGAACCTTGGGCCTCAGTGCTCCTCCTCTGGAGGTGGGCATGCCTCTGGGTGGTGTGAGGCAGTCCGCGTGCCCAGTTGCCCCTACACGCCAGCCGCTGCTGTTCTGGGATTTAGGGATGCGATGAGAGGACCCGAGGGCGCCTCACCCTCTGACTGTCCTGGGAGCCCTGGGGAGGCGCTCGCGTCCTTAGTGCTCTTGGGAGCGTCTCCCGCGTTCCTGGCCTGGGAAGGATGTGGGCCCGAGGCTGCAGGCTCTGGACTCCACCTCCCGCCCTGAGTTTCCTGGGGCTCAGGTGTCAGCCGTCACCTCCTCCCCTACCCCCTGCCCTCCCCTGGGGTGACAGTGAACGCAGAGGGGCGGGCCTCTCCTTTGTGAGTGTTGGAGGGTCTGAAAGTATGTGTCTTATTCAATGATTATACATTTATGTAGCTCTTAAAGATTATCATGTAACTGTAACTAAACAGGGGTGAAGGAAATGCGTGTGAGATGCCAAGAAAAAACAAACTGAATTAAAACTTGTAAGTGTTTAAAAAGTGCAGCTGCAAACCAGCCGGGTCGCCGTGGAGCAGAGGAAAGTTCAGAGTCGTTCGTCAGTTTGCTGTGGTTCCGAGTGGCTTTCTCCACGGGGTTAATCTGTTCTCTTGCGCTGCTGCTGCTGCTGAGTCGCTTCAGTCGTGTCCGACTCTGCGACTCCATAGACGGCAGCCCACCAGGCTCCCCCGTCCCTGGGATTCTCCAGGCAAGAACACTGGAGTGGGTTGCCATTTCCTTCTCCAATGCATGAAAGTGAAAAGTGAAAGTGAAGTTGCTCAGTCATGTCCGACTTAGCGACCCCATGGACTGCAGCCTACCAGGCTCCTCCGTCCATGGGAGTTTCCAGGTGAGAGCGCTGGAGTGGGTGCCATTGCCTTCTTCGTGCAATAAGCCAGTGTTCACATGCACACGCACGGCCCTACATGCTGTGAGAGGCTGAAGGGAACAGGGGGCTGCGGGAAGGCCCGCCCTCACACGCCCTCCTCCTTCTGATCCCTCTTGGCCCCTGCCTTCCTCACTGGCACCCTGGCCCCTCCAGCTGGGCCTCCTACGGCCCCTTGGCTCCCCAGGGCCTTTGCACGTGCCGCCCTCCCCTGAAGTCTCAGCCTCCAGTCTGTGTGGCCGCCTCTCCCCTCCTCCCGCCTTCTCCGGGCCAGGCTCCCTTCAGGCCGGCCTGGGCCTGGCGGTGCCCCAGGGCTCACTGCCCGCTTTTGCTTTTTCAGCACGCTGTCTGCTCACGTTCTTTAGTTTGCTTGTCTGTTATGATCCTTCTTCCTTGTTTGTTTCCCCCACTAGACTGTAAGCCGGATGACAACAGAGACCTTCGTTTAAAAACTGAGGTATTTTAGGTGCTAGCCTGGCTTCAAGTAGCTGCCTAGTAACATTTGCTGAATAAGCTCTTGGTAATTTGTTCATCATTGAGCTGAAAGGAAACTTTAGCACTATATCTAGGGAATTCTCTGATGGTCCCGTGATTTTGACTCTGCACTTTCACTGCCAGGACCTGGGTTTGATCCCTGGTCTGGGAACTGAGATCCCACAAGCTGGAGTGGTTTGGCCAAAAAAAAAAAAGAGAGAAAAAATTATACCATGTTTTTCTTAGATCATCCCCCAGATGATACATTTTTACATTGTTGAGTTTTGTTACAAAAGTAATATGCAAGGTTCAAGAGATATGTAAAAAAATTTTAATATTTTCTAACGTCCAACTCAGTGGACATGAATTTGAGCAAACTCTGGGAGACCGTGAAGGACAGGGGAGCCGGGCGTGCTGCCGTCCATGGGGTCAGAGAGCCAGATACGGCTTAGCAACTGAACAGCAACAGCTACTCAGTCCCCCTCTGATGAAGCCTTACTTAGGTATTCCAAGCGGAGGAGGCGATGGCACCCCACTCCAGTGCTCTTGCCTGGAGAATCCCAGGGACGGGGGAGCCTGGTGGGCTGCCGTCTGTGGGGTCGCACAGAGTCGGACACGCCTGAAGTGACTCAGCGGCATGTATTCTAAGGCATGGCTGTTCACAGACCTATCGTCTATCTATCTATCCGTGTATCCATCCATCTTTGTATGTGTCTGTCTGTCTATCCAGCTATATATGTATATGTGTCTGTTCATCCATCCATGTATATATGTATGTGTCTGTCTACCTGTCTTTCCATCTATGCGTGAGTCTTTCCATCCACCCATCTTCCAATGAACATTCAGGGTTGATTTCCTTTGGGACTGACTGGTTTGATCTCTTTGCCGTCCAAGGGTCTCTCAAGAGTCTTCTCCAGTAATTAAATTTATAAGTTAAAAATGTAATGAGTCTTCTTGACCAATGAAAGAAAAGCTACCAACGTTGTTGTGTCTTCAGACCCCTCTAGCTATCACCACATTCGTACAGTAGTTAGGAAAAGTATTTAAAATGAAAAGAGCTGGATAGGTGTTCCTTGCCTAGGACTCGATGAAGACTAGACTGGCTTGTTTATTCTGATTAAAGAGAAAGATGCTAATAAAGTTGTAGTGAATGCACACTCGCCTCGATGCATCTTAAACTAACCATATGAAATCGATAATCATATTTTTGCCAAAGGCAGTTGGGGATTAAGCAGGTAGGTTCTGTGTCAGCATGTCCATCAGTAGATAGGTTTCCCTTTATCTATAAGATCATCTCGTAAAGAAGACCGGGACCTGTGACCTCCCACCAGCAGACTGCTTGTTCAGCTCCCAGTGTATCTGGGGCTCAGAGGGTGGAGGTTCCTCACTGGCTCCAGGTCCGTGGTGCCTGGGCTGGACCACTCGTGCATTTCTGCCCTGAACAGCCCTGGGAGCTGTCCCCGACAGGGTCAGGAGAAGATGCCAGATGTTGTGTAACCGATGTCTGACTGCAGCCATCCCAGCTGCCTTCTTGGAAAGGCGAATGCCGTCTGCCTTCAGGCCGCACCGGGTCACGGGGAGGCTGGTAGAACGTTCCCAGTGGGGCCAGTGCTCAGCCCTGGGACGAGAGGGGACCGGCGAGCTCTGCTCGTCACCCAGGCTCACAGCTGGTGATGCAGCTCATCTACTGAGACCCGCTTCTGTCATGGTGGAGGTTTGTTACCTGATGATGTTTTGAAAAACTAGAAGGATGGCTGACGAAGTCTGAATTCAGATTTGTGCAAGTTTTCCATATCTCTGGGTGTTCGTGAAGGGCCTTGAGCANGCCTGAAGTGACTCAGCGGCATGTATTCTAAGGCATGGCTGTTCACAGACCTATCGTCTATCTATCTATCCGTGTATCCATCCATCTTTGTATGTGTCTGTCTGTCTATCCAGCTATATATGTATATGTGTCTGTTCATCCATCCATGTATATATGTATGTGTCTGTCTACCTGTCTTTCCATCTATGCGTGAGTCTTTCCATCCACCCATCTTCCAATGAACATTCAGGGTTGATTTCCTTTGGGACTGACTGGTTTGATCTCTTTGCCGTCCAAGGGTCTCTCAAGAGTCTTCTCCAGTAATTAAATTTATAAGTTAAAAATGTAATGAGTCTTCTTGACCAATGAAAGAAAAGCTACCAACATTGTTGTGTCTTCAGACCCCTCTAGCTATCACCACATTCGTACAGTAGTTAGGAAAAGTATTTAAAATGAAAAGAGCTGGATAGGTGTTCCTTGCCTAGGACTCGATGAAGACTAGACTGGCTTGTTTATTCTGATTAAAGAGAAAGATGCTAATAAAGTTGTAGTGAATGCACACTCGCCTCGATGCATCTTAAACTAACCATATGAAATCGATAATCATATTTTTGCCAAAGGCAGTTGGGGATTAAGCAGGTAGGTTCTGTGTCAGCATGTCCATCAGTAGATAGGTTTCCCTTTATCTATAAGATCATCTCGTAAAGAAGACCGGGACCTGTGACCTCCCACCAGCAGACTGCTTGTTCAGCTCCCAGTGTATCTGGGGCTCAGAGGGTGGAGGTTCCTCACTGGCTCCAGGTCCGTGGTGCCTGGGCTGGACCACTCGTGCATTTCTGCCCTGAACAGCCCTGGGAGCTGTCCCCGACAGGGTCAGGAGAAGATGCCAGATGTTGTGTAACCGATGTCTGACTGCAGCCATCCCAGCTGCCTTCTTGGAAAGGCGAATGCCGTCTGCCTTCAGGCCGCACCGGGTCACGGGGAGGCTGGTAGAACGTTCCCAGTGGGGCCAGTGCTCAGCCCTGGGACGAGAGGGGACCGGCGAGCTCTGCTCGTCACCCAGGCTCACAGCTGGTGATGCAGCTCATCTACTGAGACCCGCTTCTGTCATGGTGGAGGTTTGTTACCTGATGATGTTTTGAAAAACTAGAAGGATGGCTGACGAAGTCTGAATTCAGATTTGTGCAAGTTTTCCATATCTCTGGGTGTTCGTGAAGGGCCTTGAGCACTGTCTCTTGTTTGAGACACGTAAAAATCCACGTAAATCCACGTTTTACGTGGATTTAATTATTGAGCAGCAGTTCCTGCCGTTCCTGTGTCTGGACGGAGCAGTGGGCAGGCAGCCTGTGGCGTGAAGCTCCAGTAAGTGTCCCGAGGGGGCTCTCCAGGGTGTGGACGCGGGGAGGTGGCTCCGTGCCGGTGTGCATGGCCTGAGAATACTTGCGATCAGCAACCAGGAGACGGCAGGGCTGAGTTCCATGTGGCTTTCACCTGAAGCCACCATAAACCTCACAGGATGACCTCACTCATCCAGACTCGGGCGTTTTGCTTGATGTGGTGTGACTTGCCTGCACAGTCTTGGTGAATTTCCACAGCATGAAAGTCGCATGTCAAGGAGCCAGATTACTGCACTGCATTCTTATTTCAAAACTGAAGTCACGTCTTAATTCCTCCTTTCCCCTTTCTTTAAATTCGCAATTTAAGAGTATTAGCTCAGCAATGTTTCACTCCTAGCTCCTTCCGTGATGATTGCCTGGGTGGGTGTCTGTTTCATCAGAGCTCTGAGATGACAGATGCGTGGTGAGGAAGCCTGAGTGCTGCGGACAGCGTGCTGGCACACGGGGCGGGGGGTGGGGGCATCGCGAGGAGAATGCATTTGTGTGTCTGTGTGTGTTGCTCTGTTAAAAACACCAAAGGACGCTGTGTCCTATGGTCAATTAGCAATGCAGTCATTTTTGTTCCAGGATTAAATCTGTAACTCTGTAGCCTTCTTAAGGTGGAATTGAGTTGGAGAAGATAAAGCTGCCTTGTAACTTCAGTTTTATTGAGCTTTATTTTTCCACTGTAAAGGCAACTCTAATGTCGGCATTGTTGCGTGTAAATGGTGTGCCGAAGGTGACTTTCTCATCTAGGGTCATCCATCGTTTGGGTAATGGTGGTTAGTGTTGCCTTTTATGTATTTCTAGTTGCTTTTTGTGCTACAGACAGATGTTGGTTGTCCAGAGTTTATTATAAAGTGTTTACGTCCAGTCCTCTGTCTCACACGTCCTAATTCTCCTGGGGGGTCCTACAAAGGGGTCACTAGCACGTGCCGCCACTTTCCAGACTCTGGTGTCCAGGTTATGATCTGTGCCCATGCACCCAAGGTGGGCTTTTAGTAGGTCAACAGTATGTTAACTACACAGTGGTCTGGGGATAATTTCATGGGGCAGCTACCATATTCTCCCTACTTTTGGGTTCAGTTCAGTTCAGTCGCTCAGTCGTGTCCGACTCTTTGCGACCCCATGAATCCCAGCACGCCAGGCCTCCCTGTTCATCACCATCTCCCAGAGTTCACTCAGACTCACGTCCATTGAGTCCGTGATGCCATCCAGCCACCTCATCTTCAGTCGTCCCCTTCTCCTCCTGCCCCTAATCCCTCCCAGCATCAGAGTCTTTTCCAATGAGTCAACTCTTCGCATGAGGTGGCCAAAGTACTGGAGTTTCAGCTTCAGCATCATTCCTTCCAAAGAAATCCCAGGGTTGATCTCCCTCAGAATGGACTGGTTGGATCTCCTTGCTACTTTTGGGTAGCTACTATCAAAAATATTTTCACATGTGGAAATCACTCGGTTGTTCTGCTGATTATTAAAGAAATGCATGATGACAGTTAAATCATTAACAGGACAACATTTGTCATAAATCCACCCCATCACCCACAGCTTTGAATATATTATATCTTCCCACAGATTTCTGTGTAAATATAATTTTAATGCAAATCTAATCTTTCTTCAGTTCAGTTCAGTCACTCAGTCGTGTCCGACTCTTTGTGACCCCATGAATCGCAGCACGTCAGGCCTCCCTGTCCATCACCAACTCCTGGAGCTCACTCAGACTCATGTTCATTGAGTCAGTGATGCCATCCAGCCATCTCACCCTCTGTCATCCCCTTCTCCTCCTGCCCCCAATTCCTCCCGGCATCAGTCTTTTCCAATGAGTCAAATCTTCGCATGAGGTGGCCAAAGTACTGGAGTTTCAGCTTTAGCATCATTCCTTTGAAAGAACACCCGAGACTGATCTCCTTTAGCATGCACTGGTTGGATCTCCTTAGAGTCCAAGGGACTCTCAAGAGTCTTCTCCAACACCACAGTTCAAAAGCATCAATTCTTCGGCGCTCAGCCTTCTTCACAGTCCAACTCTCACATCCATACATGACTACTGGAAAAACCATAGCCTTGACTAGATGGACCTTAGTTGGCAAAATAATGTTTCTGCTTTTTAATATGCTGTCTAGGTTACACTTTTTTCTCCTTTTTCTATGTTCATGCCTAATATCTCATTTTGTGACAATATCATAATGTATTTTACAACCCCTCTGTTCATGGACATGATATAATCAATTATTTTTCTCTAGTCTAAGTCATCCCAAAGTAAAGTGCTTAATTCCACCCCACCCTCTGAAAAAGTCTCGCCAATACAAGGTGTCACTGAAACTTTCCCCTAATTTTATATGATTCTTAGATTAACATCGAGATTGAACATTTTTTGGATTTTTTTAATATATCTGTAGGTCTTCTTTGGTGTTTTCCTGTTCAAATATTTTGTCAAAACTTTAGTTGGGATATTCATCATGGGTGTGTAAGAGCCCTGTAGTAAAGATACGGGTAGAGAAGTCAACGGTCATAAAGCAGCTCTGGGAGGCCTCAGTGTGCGGTTCAGGTGTGGTGACACTTGGGGTTGTCGGCAAAAGACGATTGTTCAGAGTGAAAACCCTAAGCGGATGAGGCGCTCCATTACGGGTGTATCTGCTTTGAATGGGGATTTCCGCGTGTGGGAAGAGCCCGCTGAGATTCACGAAGGTGACGTCGTGTGTAGGCTGAGGCTGGTCCGTGGCGTCCATGGATCGTCCACTCTCGAGCACAAGTCGAACTCTCCCCCCACTGATGCTCACGGCCCGCGGAGTCTGGGGAGTGCCACGCACGTGCGCCCGCACCTTCTATTTGAGAGAAGCCACAGCATCACTCACAGCCAGGCTCTCCGTCGTGACTGGAAAGCAAGGGGGCACTTGAATCTTCGAGAAATAGGAAACTTGGGGGCAAGTTGATGTAATTGTCCACGTCTAATTGTTAAACAGTTCTGTGTGGGATTAAATGAAACGATGTTTAATTGTTGGATAGACACACTTTGCTGGTTATGCTCATGTGCTTTTAGCTCATGTAATTACGGGAAGCAGGGACAACCCTCTAACTGGGAGCAAAGAGAGTGAGGGGTGGCTCTGGTTTACAGTCACCTGCGTCTGAATTCTCACCACCACCACCTCCAGGCCTGACAGTCACAACCTGAGGTTCCTGCTGGGACGGAGGAGCTGCCCAGGCCTTCTGTATCTGCACCAGGCTGCTCACCTTCCATACCTGCACCAAGCGCTCACCTTCTGTACCTGCCTGGGATGAGGTATGGCTCCGGGTAACCCTGCTGATTTAGGAATTCAGACCGCGAGGGTTAAGAGACCTGTCTGCGTTTACACAAGGAAATTAATGATAACTGCTGTGGAACCACTTAGACAGCGCTCGTCTCCCAGGCCAAGGCTGAGCAGCAATCAAGCCGCCTTCTCCTGGGACTGAGAGTCGAGCGCGTCCCCGCCTGTGTGCGGGCTCCCCGGAGCCAGCCTTGGTATCAGAAAGCGTCCAGCTTTGAAAGGTGAGACTGCTGTGCATTTACCTGGGAGGAAAGTCAGAAAAGGACGAAAGGGGCGACTTTGGGGGACACTTGTGAATCTTCTTTTGAGAAATGCAGATTTTTTTTTTTAAAAAGAAATTTTATTGGAAATCTTAGTTATTGTTGGAGAAATATGAATTTTTCCTTCCTTATTATATTGTACACATGTAAGGTGACATTTTTATAATATATGTTTAAATATTTTAAAGTTTTGATGTATTTTGTAATAATTCCATGATAGTTTCAGAGTGTAAATAGAGTGTAACTAAATAGGCAGGTATAAAATGCTTTCAGATGAGAAGAAAGGTGTCGGAATCCTGGACACCAGCTCTTTAGCGGGGAGGGAGGAAGAAAAACAACCACTGAGAAGAAAGGCGTAACTTTTGCAGGCAGCCGTGACCTAAACGCTTTCCATGTAAAACATTAATCATGCTCAGTGTTAGATTAGATCAGAATCTACCCCGTATACAATAGAGTTCCACCCAGGAAGAAGCTGGATGGGAGTGAAATCAAGCAGATTTCGAGACCCTCTTACAGTATCACAGAAGGCTCTTCCACTGGGTTGAACCACGGGAAGTTGTTGAGTTTTTCATCTTAAAAAGATTGAGCACTGACTGTGTCACGTCATTTGATCACACACTGGTGTACACAGTGAGTTTTAAATAGGCAGAAGAGTGCTTATATACTATGTAGGGAAAAAAATTGCAGACTTTTTAAAAAAGGAAATGAAGGGAAGGAGGGAATTCAAACAAATTCAGTAAGATGACAAAGAATTGTTAAGAGAGACAGAAAGCATAGCTGATTAGGAGATTTAAAAACACCTCCAGAGTGAGAAACCTCATATGTACTCATGTCACTGCTACCAGAAAGCTCTGTGTCCACAAGCCCCGAGGTTGGGCAGGGTTTGCTGAGACGCACGGGCCTGGAATTAAATAAACCAGCGGCAGAAATGGTGCTGGTTATACTCCTGAGATGTGAAGAGACAAGGCTCCCGGGTGACGCTGAACAAGAGCTGGAGCTGCTTGCTTTCCGCACGTTCCTAATTTAGCTTATTTGGGGACAAAACTAATACATGCTTATTCTAGACTGTTTGGAAAATATTGATAAGCAAAAGGAAGAGAAGAGAAAGAAGTCCAAAACCTCAGCTCTCAGCTCCCAGAGCTTAATGAACCACCTTTCTTTTCTGGTCTGATTTGTACGCTCTTTTCCAGGGGCTGATACTTTATGCTAAAGAGGAGGCCACACTGTGCTGCTGCCGACCTGGTCTTTGCTCTGGGACTCCGTGGCGCTCACCCGTGTCATTTACCACCCGCGTGGGCGCCGGGTGTGCGCGCTCAGTCACTGCAGGCGTGCCCGCGTCGTCCACCACCTGCGTGGGCGCGCTCAGTCACTGCAGGCGTGCCCGACTCTTTGTGATCCTGTGGACTGCAGCCCACAGGCTCCTCTGTCCATGGGACTCTCCAGGCAAGAACACTGGAGTGGGCTGCCATTTCCACCTCCAGGGGATCTTCCCGACCCAGGGATCGAGCCCGCGTCTCTGTGTGCCCTGCACTGGCAGGTGGGTTCTTTGCCCCCGAGCCAGCACTTGAGTGTTTCTTTGTGTGCAGACGGAGGGATCTGTTTATGAGCCCCCTCCTGGCTTGTGCGATCTCCCGAACCTGCTGGGCTGCCCCCCGGCCTTGTCCACCCCGGGCCCGTCTGCCAGGGGAGGCCTGGCCCCCGACGCTGTCTCGCAGGGAGAGAAGGAGCACTCGTCTCCCTGGGGGGCTCACGCTGCCCCAGGCCCCTCCCCGCACACTGGGCCCTTCGCCTGACTGGCCCTCCCAGCAGGCTGGACCACCCCTCTCCTGGGCCCGCCCTGTCCTCTGCCTCGGGGTCTGTCTCGAGGCGGCTCTCCCCCGGCTGGCAGAGGTTCATGGGGTGCTCTCTGTTAGGTCAGGCCTGGGTCTCGTCACACGCTTGCTGTGACTGCTCCACGGCAGGCGCGCGTCTGTTCAGCCCCGTCTGTGTGTCTTTAGGTCAGAGACAGACCGCGCGATTGAGAGCACGGCCCTCAGAAAGCCTGCGCCGCGTGGGGCCACGGCCTCGGCCACGCCGTCTGGCTAAACCAAGTGTCATCATTTTCAAAGCTTCATTATTTAAAAAATCGTAACGTTGTGAAGTCAGCTACATATAAATATTAAAGAATTAATTAGATAATCTGGAAAAGCAGGGAACTAAGGGAAACGAGATTCTGCCCATAGTTTCCTAGCTTTTAGACTGTGTTTCTCTCTTAATTTATTACACATTTACTAAGCCCTTGGTGGGCTACAGGCCACGGGGCTGAGAAAGAGCCGGACATGACTTAGCAACCAAACAGCTATGCGGCAAGCACTGTGCTTTGTACGCCTCCTCCTGCTTGCTGCCGCGAGTCACCCAGGAGTGTCCACTGGCCCTCCCTGGACAGCCGAAAACAATGACCTTCAGTGACTGACTCCAGGCCCGTGTCAGCCCTGACGCACGCCACCTGTGTCTGACCCCGAGTCAGTGCGGGGGACGGGGTCACTGCAAAGTGTGAACTATGGGCTCGGGAGTCAGACCTCCCGGTCAGAACCGCTGGACCGAACCCAGGACTTCCACCTTCTCAAGAAACAGGTGGCTGAGAATTGCGGGACCACACCGGCTGGGACCCCAGGACTCTGGGGAAATCCTGGGTGCTCTGCTTGGTACCCTGATGAGACAGGGCGTCTCTCAGGCCAGGCCCAGCCGAGCCTCACACCCCCCACTGCTTCTGGGGGAGAAGAGCTCACAGCTCGCTCCGCTTCTCTGGGGCTTGTCCTCCTGACTGTGTGTGGAATTTCCCGGGACACTTCCGGAAACAGCTTAATCAGGCTGCTGAGCCAGGCAGAGCCCGGGAGCTGCCCTTGTTTGCGGACCTTCAGGCGATGCTGCAGGGGTGCAGGGGTGGGCGAGCCCGTCAGGGTCTCCGCCCCAGGCTAGAAGCCGGTTCACGAGTCCCATCCCTGCCCCTCAGCTCCAAGCCGCCCGGTGACCCCCATGGGCCTCGGGCGGGGAGGGATCCGTGTCTACCCAGGGAGCCGCTCACGTGGCCCCTCCGTGCCCGTGGTGACCCTGGACGTTGCCGACCAGATGCCCAGAGTGCGGTGCTGGGAGAGGAGAACCAGCTCCTAGGCTGGCTGACTTAGTGGGCAGTTCAGCGCCAGTGAATTTATCAGTTTCGGTCTTAAAATGTTGTGCAAGCACCCAGAGGCTTTCTAGCGAAGGGTGTGTGATTTTATTCATCAAGTAAAATATGAAACTCTGGGCAGGTCCTCCCCAGAGGGCGTTTCCATTGTCACGGCTCATGGCTCTGTTTCAAGATGAAGCTGTTGATCGTCGGTCTGAGGAACAGGCCGGAGCAGAGCCCGCGCACCCTGATTTACGACAGCTCTGCGCCCGCCACCTCAGCACCACGCCTGCCAGCGATGGCAACACTCGAGCCCCAGGCAACTGCAGAAGACGGCGTGGACGCCGGGTGGCCCTTGACGTCGGCGGACTGCTTGCTTTCTCCCTCACCAAGAGTGTGCAGAAACTGAGGAGGTCCGCCAGCAGTAGCGTCTGAAGCAGCCAGAGGCACTAAACGGGTTAGGCCACGCTCTCTGGTGCTGGTTCTCTGCTGGGGGAGGCTGGGTCCTCGGCGCCTTGTGGAGCGGCTGCGCCTGGCTCAGTAGCCGGGGCCCTTCCACTTTGCAGCCACTCGGTAGCTGTTGGAGGCAGTTGTGATCTGTTGGGTTGAAACAGCAGAGGGCGGTTTGACTGTCCTTGAGAGGATGAAAGTCTAGCTGGTAAGAGAAACGAGACCGTCATGGAACGTTTACTCTCTGCCAGTCTCCAGACCGGCCCTTTTAACGAGTTCTCTCACAAGTACAGGTGAAGACACACGGGAAAACATAGCAGGGGCTGTGTGGTCAGTGGAGGCCACGGGTCCACACGCTCAGAACACAGGCTGTGCGGTTTGCAGAAGCCGGGCGGGATTTATCGGGAGCTGATTTGAGCAGAAGGATCTTAGAGAGGAGGCTTTGGGTGACTGCGTGCGCGGCTCCAGGAGCCCACCTTGGGAGACGTGGGGTGAGGAGGGGCCACCGGGGCCGGAGCCCGAGGGCGCGGGGTGGCAGCGGCGGGCCTGCCTGCGGGTCTGACAGACTGGATCCTCCTTCCCCGGAGACACGGGAGTGAGCGCCGAGCCTGCGGGGAAGGCTGGGACTGAACAAGGGCCTTAGAAGGACTCCTCATCTGGGTCACCTCCTGAAACAGGGCTCACGCCGGGCACTGGAGCAGCGACCGCAGGCCGGCCTCTGCTGCCGAGGCGAGAAGCCCCAGGAGAGAGCGGCCGGGGCGTCTGCTCCTGAGCCGCCGGGCCGCCTCTGCAGCGCCCTCCAGGCCGGGCCCCTGCGCGCGCTCTGGGGCCTGGAGCCCCTCGTGGGCGCCTTCAAGGGAGGAGGAAGCCTCGGCGCGGAACCGCGGGGG
>SJYH01007312.1:48043-64554 GCA_006408735.1 Sylvicapra grimmia | reverse complement strand
TCCTCTGAATCTCTTCCCAAGTGAGGAAACAACATCTGATCTGCAGGCCAGATTTGAGAGATGTTTGTGAGGACAAATGATAAGACTTACTGGCCATTTGGCTGGAGAAAGAAGAAAAAGGCCCATGGTCAAAAGGACAAGGTTTAAGTGCATGTAATTGAGAAGCTACTGATGTTATTAGCCAAACTTGGAGATAAGATTGAGAATCCAGTTCAGGGGGAACAACAAGCGCACCCTCTGCCTCCTTCCCGTGGTTACAGCCGCTGACACTGAGCAGGTATTCCGTTATTAATTTTCGTTAGCTTCCCTCTGGAAGCATAGACCCTCCCTTGGGGAAGAAAACATGTAACTAGATGATGTAAAACAAAACAGATTGGGGTACCTTTCAAAACAGAGGTGACTGGAAGGCAGGAAAAAGAAGGTAATCCCTGGAGAAATCAGAAAAGGCTTCCTGGAGGAGATATCATTGGATTTCAGCCTTGAGGGATGAATGAGGTCAACCCACAGAAATGGCATTTTAGAAGTAATAGAGGGGAATTTTGCGAGAGAAAGCAGAGGACATTGGAAATGCCAGTGTGAATCAATGCTGAATTACGAGCATGGTGGAAAGTTACTGAAGGACCTGGACTTCTGAAAGTCATGGCTGACGATGGCCAAGACCCTGATGGAGCCCCAGAGGGAAGGAGAAAATGACTTTCCAAGCGGCCCATCTGATCTCACAGTTCAGTTCAGTTCAGTTCAGTTCAGTCACTCAGTCGTGTCCAACTCTTTGAGACCCCATGGACTGCAGCACGCCAGGCTTCCCTGTCCATCACCAACTCCCTGAGCTTGCTCAAACTCATGTCCATCCAGTCAGTGATGCCATCCAACCATCCCATCCTCTGTCGTCCCCTTCTTCTCCTGCCTTCAATCTTTCCCAGCATCAGGGTCTGTTCCAGTGAGTCAGTTCTTCACATCAGGTGGCCAAAGTATTGGAGCTTCAGCTTCAGTATCAGGCCTTCCAGTGAATATTCAGGACTGATTTCCTTTCGGATGGACTGGTTCAATCTCTTTGCAATCCACCGGACTATCAAGAGTCTTCTCCAACACCAGAACACAGTTCAAAAGCATCAATTCTTCGGTGCTCAGCTTTCTTTATGGTCCAACTCTTACATCCATACTTGACTACTGGGAAAACTATAGTTCTGACTAGAAGGACCTTTGTTGGCAAAGTAATGTCTCTGCTTTTTAATATGCTGTCTAGGTTGGTCATAGCTGTTCTTCCAAGGAGCAAGCGTCTTTTAATTTCATGGCTGCCGTCACTGTCTGCAGTGATTTTGGAGCCCAAGATCACTGATCTCTCATGGATCATCAATTCTTAGGCTCCAGATAGGCCTCTTCTGGGGGGAGCTGAAAACAAGCTCTCAGAGCTAATAACTTTATGTGGAGCATTGTGTAAAACCAGGTTGGCTTCATTATTGATGCAAACTTAGGCAGATGAGAGCTGGCTCAGGCTTGGCAAGGTTCCCTTCTGCACATAGCTCGGGTGGCCTCCTGTGGAGAGCCACACGCCTGTTGGTGGCTCCGATTCACCAAGGGGGAAGCACACGTGGAGGGGCTTTGAACCCCTGACTTCAGATCTGGGCCCAGAGTCTCAGCCGCCTCCCAACACCATCTGGGCACGCAGGCCCAGCCTGACTGGAGAGCTCGCTCCCAGGCCTCCCGTGGATTCCCTGGCTGCCAGGCCATGCGCAGAAAACAATATCCGTGATCACAGCCTCACAGATTCAATTCTGTCCCTTTTAATTAAATGACTTCAGCCTTACAAATTGCAGCGGTGGATGCAAGCTCATGCCAGACACGCAGCTGCACACCCAGGACACCACGCACTTTGGAAGGGCCAGCCAAGACCAGTAGCCCCCACGGGAAGAGTCCAGTGTCTGGTAAGGCGATGACAAGGAGCACCTTCCAAGCCCTCCAGCCTCCCTGGGTAGCCGTGCTGACTTCTGTCATCCCTCTGACAGGCGTTTATGGAGGACTTACTATGTGCCAAGCAATGTGTGAGCATTGAAAACACCGGGGTGAGAGTGATGGCCTTGTGCTAGGGATCTGTCTCTCGGGAGCAGAGAGAACCAAGGAGATGATGGCCTGCTGGCGTCCTTGCTGTTTTTCTCACAGGAGAGCCCAGTTAGGGGTACGGGCAGACCTGGAGGGCAAAGGGCATGAAGGCGTGTGGACATTATCCTGAGTGGACGGGGGTGATTGGGACCTGGGAGAGGGTTGAGCAGAAGTGTATTTATCAATCATATGCCGTATCACAGACACCAAGAAAGTTCTGGAAATGCTGCAGGAAAAAAAAAAAAAAAAAAACCTTCACATCCTGCTCCCCCTCCCCTAAAGCACCTCGGCCCTGCCCCATCCCCCAGGCAAACGTCAGGTCTATGAGTTAGTTCTAGGAAGTGCTTTCCCAGACAGAACAGATGAGGGGACGAAATCTGAAAAATGCATGAATGCAGCATTAGCGGATCAATGGCCTTCGCTGTACAATTCCTGGGGCATTTTCCCCATCTGAGAAATGGGCACATGCACCGTATCCTGTGCCTCACAAGAGTCAAAAGAGAAAGGTCAGGTACACAGTAAACACTCAGCGCATGTCTTGAGTGAATGAAACACAGTGGATGTTCTTGGTCACGTGAAAAGCACTCCAGTGAGTATTGTGCTCTGGAGCTTTCAGCTGCCTCATTTGTCAGCTCTCAGTTGATTGCACTTTGGGAATAGCACTTATGAGGATTTATTCATTCCCTTGCTGCTGCTACTGCTGCTAAGTCACTTCAGTCGTGTCCGACTCTGTGCGACCCCATAGACGGCAGCCCACCAGGCTCCGCTGTCCCTGGGATTCTCCAGGCAAGAACACTGGAGTGGGTTGCCATTTCCTTCTCCAATGCATGAAAGTGAAAAGTGAAAGTGAAGTTGCTCAGTCGTGTCCAACTCTCAGCGACCCCATGGACTGCAGCACACCAGGCTCCTCCATCCATGGGACCCTCCAGGCAAGAGTACTGGAGTGGGGTGCCACTGCCTTCTCCCTTATTCGGCCAATATTTACGAGCCAGCTTTCCTATTTATACCCTGCAGTTACAATGGTGAACGTGGCAAACCTGGCCCCTGCCCCCTTGAACTCCGAGGTCAGTGGAGAGGTGGATACTAATGAAATAGTCCCACAAGTGAACGTGTGATCACCTATCGTGGTGAGTGAGTCCTGAAAGAGAAATGCAGGAAGATGCAGGAAATGGAAGGCAATGGCAGCGGGAAGACTTCACACCCTTGGTTCTTCATTCTGTCAACAAGTGAATGGATGAGCGAAGGGATATTCCTAAGGGCTGCTTCCCCTTCCGGGATGCCTTCCACAGCTCTGGACAGGGCTGGGTCCACCTTGTATCCTAGACCTCAACTTAGCATCACCTCCTTAGAACAGCCTTCCCTAAGCATCCTTTGGGGTGCTCTGTAACACCACCGTTTTATTCTCCTCAAAGCACGCATATTGTCTGGTGTGTGTGTGTGTGTGTGTGTGTGTATATGNGGTCAACAAGTGAATGGATGAGCGAAGGGATATTCCTAAGGGCTGCTTCCCCTTCCGGGATGCCTTCCACAGCTCTGGACAGGGCTGGGTCCACCTTGTATCCTAGACCTCAACTTAGCATCACCTCCTTAGAACAGCCTTCCCTAAGCATCCTTTGGGGTGCTCTGTAACACCACCATTTTATTCTCCTCAAACCACTCATATTGTCTGGTGTGTGTGTGTGTGTGAGTGTGTGTGTGTGTATATGTATATATGTTTGTTAGTTCATTGCCTGTGTCTGCCTGTTGGAAGGTAAGCTGTATATGAGCCGCGGTTGTCCCAGTGTTCCCAGCCTGCGGAACAGCCATGATAGGGGCCAGTAAGCACGGAACGTGTCAGGGAAGGACACGTGGCCGGGAAGATTGGTGGTCAGGAGGGGCGGGGGGCAGCGCTGAGTTTTGAACTGGATCTGAACCCAGGGTTTTCCAGACAAGGACGCCCTTAGACACCATGATCTGAGAAGGGCCTGGCTTTGAGAGAGGTGTGATCTCTGCAAACGTGAGCTGCCATGAGTCTCACGGGGATGACAGCCGAGCTGCCTCCAGGGCTGTTATAGGCTGTGCATCGAACAGCTCAGGAAAAGTTGTTAGTAGAGACTGACGTGGTGCTAGGGGTGGGGGTAGCAGAATTGTGAGGGTTTGGGGGTTTTTTTGTATATTGTTGTGTATTGTATTGTTGTGTTATTTTTGTATTATTGAATTGTTGATTTCCAATCTTCTGTTAGTTTCAGGTGCACAGCAAAGTGATTCTGTTCTTTATTCATTTTCAGATTTTTTTACACTATAGGTTATTACAAATTATAGAATATAGTTTCCTGTGCTGTACAGTAGGACCTTGGTGGTTATCTATTTTACGTGTAGCAGTGTTATATCTCTTAATCCCCAACTCCTAACTTATCTCTCCCTCCTTTCCCCTTTGGTAACCATAAATTTGTTTGCTATGTCTGCAAGTCTGTCTCTGCTTTGTAAATAAATTCATTTGTATCAATTTTTTGTTTTTTTAGATTTCACATGTAAGTGGTATCATATGGTATCTTTCTCTGTCTGGCTTACTTCACTGAGTAGGATAATCTCTAGGTCCAAATATTGCAAGAATTTACAGCTGCTCTCAAAAGTGTGTGGGACTGAAGTTGACTTTGAACATTACAGTGAACTTTAATTCTACTGAAGACTTCAGACAGCCTCTTCCTTCTTAGATTAGTGAGAGGGTTCCTGTGCCTGGCTCCAGTGTGGTCACCCAGGATTCCCCGTGTGCCCCAGATGAAAAAGTGTGGTTTGATAAAAATGAACCCAGGGTTAGAGAGCAGGGCGGCAGGGGTTCAAATTCTGACTCCACCTTTTACTGTCGGCTAGAATCTAAAGGAGGGACTGAACCGCTGAGGCTCCCTTTCTTCATCTGAGAGATGAGAACAAGAAAAACTGCTTTCCGGGTTGTTGAGAGGATGAAACGATGCTCTATGATGGTGCGTGTCACGCGCAGGATGGTGCGTGTCACACGCAGGATGGTGCGTGTCACGTGCAGGATGGTGCGTGTCACGTGCAGGATGGTGCGTGTCACGTAGACGGTGGTCCATAAATGCCACTCACTTTCGCTCTGACTTTTGCTCCAAAGGGGAGGTGCTGATGACCTCCTACAGGGCCCCTAAAGACCTTTCACCTCCTGAATTCATCCCTTCTTTGGGGCCACAGACCTTTCTGAGCCTTGGTTTCCCAGCCTCAAATGCTGGAGTAGCCAGTTTTTTTCCAAGTTAATTATATCCTCAGAGAAAGTGCCTCATGGTGCGTGTACTAAATTAAAACAAAACATGAGCTCAGCAACAATTAAAGTGGAAGAAGAAGTATATATAAAATAATTCATACACACACATATATATTTAAAAAACACCCCAGCCTTACTCTCAAAGCCCTCAGGATCTAAGAATGGTTTGAAGGCTGACAACCAGTGACTTTTTTCCAGATTGTGTAGGGTATCCAAGGAGGCCACAGTCTTCCAAACAGTATGCTATTTGAGTATTTTGGTCAGTATTTTAAAATATTAGCAGAATTCTGCTTCTGCCCACATCCTCTTTCAACCAAAGGCATCTGGTTGGATGCAGCTGGGCACTGAGATGCAGAGAAACTCCTTCTTACACCAGACAAGGATTTTTTACAGGCCACTCCACGTCAGCCCCGGTGCCAGGCTGTGGGATGCAGGGGTGACAGGCGGCTCCATCCCCGAGGAAGTTAGGAGTCCAGAGGTCAGGCAGACTGATGCCAGTGGGAAGCAGAGGCCAAGGACGCCCAGCGGCCTCACTCCAACTCAGCCAGCCCTTCGCTGTTTCTAGAAAACCTGTTGGACCCTCTTTCCTTGATTCTCTGCTTGGATTATCTCCTCTGTATCCTCATCTTTTGTCTAAAGAAAGCCTCCTCATGGTCCAGAGCCCCTGCCCCTCAACACCACCTGTCCTGGGAAGGTCTTGAGTCTGCCTCGGCCAGCTCCCCAAGCCAACTGTGCCCTCGGCCAAGCTTCTTCCCTTTCAACAGAGGGCACCATTTCCCGGACACCAAACTTGCTGCTCGGAAAGAGAAGCAGCCGTGGAGAACGGGCCTGTGACACAGAGCAGGAGGGGAGGGGCGGGGGACGGACTGAGAGAGTGCACGGCTCGCACCCTCGCGTGTAACGTCGGCAGCTAGTGGGAGCTGCTGCTCAGCACGGGCACCACAACGCGTGCTCTGGGATGGCCCAAAGCGTGGGGTGTGGGGCGCGGTGGAAGGCCCGCGCAAGTGGGAGCGCGTATGTGAACCCATAGAGCTGATTCTCTTCATTGCACAGCAGAAGCTAACACTGCAAAAATTATACTCCAACTAAAAAAAAAAAAAAAACAAACTTGGATTCATGTCGATATTTGGCGGGAAACAACAACATTCTGTAAAGCAATTATCCTTCCATTAAAAAATTAATATAAAAATAATTTTAAAACTCACTGTTCAGGTTTGATACATATATTTTTATATGGATACATCATGATAAGGAAATTTCAGGACCAAAAAGGGACTGGAGAGATGATCTCTCCAGCCTTTATATCACACACGTAAGGCTCAAGGACCCCAGAGAAGGACCATCAAGCCCAGTGACACATGAGGTGGAGCACAGCCAGGCTTAGACCCCAGATCTCCTGACTGCCAGGCCATGCGCCTCTGTCCTTGCTACCAAGGTGCCCCCCCCGCACCCGCCACCCGCCGTCACTGGTTATCCCATTCTTCAGGGTTCTGGCTAGCAGGATCTAGAGATCTGAGTGGCCAGTCTGACCATGGAAGCAGGCTGTGGCCATCCCAGGCCTATTTCAGTGGAATATGTTTAGCAAATACCACCTCCTACAGGAAGCCTTCCTAATGAGTCCAGCCCATCCTGAGCTCCCCTCTGTGACATCTGTCATGCAGTTCAGTAGCTCTTGGAGGGGCTGACTGATCCTATGATTCCTGGGGTCCCCAACTCTGCTGGTCCCAAGATAATTGATTCCCCCTGAGTCAAGCTCCTCCACATTTGTGATTAAAGAGAATCTGAGCTGAAACTGGATTCCACTCCTGTTCACTAGTTCTCCAGAGTGAAAGAGTAGTCAGCTTGGGGCCTGGGTCTGAGTCTCATTTGGTACTTCTCACCTGAGCCTCTTTCAGCTTCACTCAGTCTTCTTATTTGACCTTTTTCTCCTCCCATCACCATCGTGACCAGCATCTCATGGCAAAGTTAGGGAATCCTTGGGAGAGATTGAAGGAGCAAGGCCCAGTACCATTCCCAGAGGTCTCCTCCAAGCTTCTTGTGGTTTCTCGGAGGACATGCCGAGAATCTGCCTATAAGCATTAAGCAAACGTCCGTGTAGAAGCAGGATTCGTTTCACATCTTAACCTCAAATAAGTGAAGGGAGTTACTCGGGAATATGCGCTTGGGCACTGGGGGTCTGGAACCAGATCATTTTTCTTAACTTAGAACTCTTTGGCTCTTCAAAATTAGGCAAAATCACAGCACAGGGTCAACCGGCACATTTCTACCTCCTTAGCAAAGCCCTCTGCTGATAACCTCCACTCGTGTCTCTCTGAGAGCACCCTGCCTTTACCCTCAATGACACTGAAGGTCAACATAAATTAGTCTGACCATTCCTTATGCCCTTGTGACTCCAGGGATAGTATACAGCAGTGAATCACTGTGAGGTTTAGCATCCAACAGGCCTAAGTTCAAGCTCTTATTCTGTCCCTTCTTAACCGTGGGATTCAAGGCAAATGTCATAAGATATCTGGGCCTCAGTTTCCTCATCTGTAAAATGGAAATAATAATGGTACCTGCTTCATAAACTTTCATGAAGAGTAAATGAAAAAATCTATGCAAAATACCTAGCAAGGTGTCCAGGGTATAGTAAGTGCTCAATAAATAGTAGCTACGATCACTGGATACATGGTCATTATCTATATCATCCTCATCATTGGTAATAGTAGTAGTAGTAATTCATTTTTTAAATTGAACTATAATTGCTTCCAGTTCAGTCTGGTTCAGTCGCTCAGTTGTGTCCTACTCTGTGTGACCCCATGGACTGCAGCACGCCAGGCCTCCCTGTCCATCACCAACTCCCAGAGTTTACTCAAACTCATTCCCATCTGGTCAGTGATGCCATCCAACCATCTCATCCTCTGTCATCCCCTTCTCCTCCTGCCTTCGATCTTTCCCAGCATCAGGGCCTTTTCAAATGAGTCAGTTCTTCACATCAGGTGGCCAAAGTATTGGAGTTTCAGCTTCAGCATCAGTTCTTCCAATGAATATTCAGGACTGGTTTCCTTTAGGATGGACTGGTCGTATCTCCTTGCAGTCCAAGGGACTCTCAAGAGTCTTCTCCAACACCACAGTTTAAAAGCATCAATTCTTTGGTACTCACCTTTCTTTATAGTCCAACTCTCACATCCATACATGGCTACTGGAAAAACCATACNACATCAGGTGGCCAAAGTATTGGAGTTTCAGCTTCAGCATCAGTTCTTCCAATGAATATTCAGGACTGGTTTCCTTTAGGATGGACTGGTCGTATCTCCTTGCAGTCCAAGGGACTCTCAAGAGTCTTCTCCAACACCACAGTTTAAAAGCATCAATTCTTTGGTACTCACCTTTCTTTATAGTCCAACTCTCACATCCATACATGGCTACTGGAAAAACCATACCTTTGACTAGAAGAACCTTTGTCAGCAAAGTAATATCTCTGATTTTTAATATGCTGTCTAGGTTGGTCATAACTTTTCTTCCAAGGAATAAGCATCTTTTAATTTCATGGCTGCAGTCACCCTCTGCAGTGATTTTGGAGCCCCAAAAAATAAAGTCTGGCACTGTTTTCACTGTTTCCCCATCTATTTCCCATGAGGTGATGGGACCAGATGCCATGATCTTCGTTTTCTGAATGTTGAGTTCTAAGCCAGCTTTTTCACTCTCCTCTTTCGCTTTCATCAAGAGGCTTTTGAGTTCCTCTTCACTTTCTACCATAAGGTTAGTGTCATCTGCATAGGTGAGGTTATTGATATTTCTCCTGGCAATCTTGATTCCAGCTTGTGCTTCTTCCAGCCCAGCATTTCTCGTGATGTACTCTGCATATAAGTTAAATAAGCAGGGTGACAATATACAGCCTTGACGTACTCCTTTCCCTATTTGGAACCAGTCTGTTGTTCCATGTCCAGTTCTAACTGTTGCTTCCTGACCTGCATACGGATTTCTCAAGAGACAAGTCAGGTGGTGTGATATTCCCATCTCTTTAAGAATTTTCCACAGTTTGTGGTGATCCACATATTCAAAGGCTTTGGCATAGTCAATAAAGCAGAAGTAGATGTTTTTCTGGAATGCTCTTGCTTTTTTGATGATCCAGCAGATGTTGGTGATTTGATCTCTGGTTCCTCTGCCTTTTCTAAATCCAGCTTGAACATTGGGAAGTTCTCAGTTCACATACTGTTGAAGCCTGGCTTGGAGAATTTTGAGCATTACTTTACTAGCATGTGAGATGAGTACAATTATGCTGTAGTTTGAGCATTCTTTGGCATTGCTTTTCTTTGGGATTGGAGTGAAAACTGACATTTTCCAGTCCTGTGGCCTCTGCTGAGTTTTGCAAATTTGCTGGCATATTGAGTGCAGCACTTTCACAGCATCATCTTTTAGGATTTGAAATAGCTCAACTGGAAGCCACCATTAGCCCACCATAGAGCCACCGGAACTTACACAGGACTGGGGAAACAGACTCTAGGAGGGCACAAACAAAACCTTATGCACACCAGGACCCAGGAGAAAGGAGCAGTGACCCCACAAGAAGCTGACCCAGACTTGCCTGAGTGTCCAGGAGTCTCCAGAAGAGGCGGGGGTCGGCTGTGGCCTGCAAGAGTCATTCATTAGGTGAGTGATCATACCATCGTGATTATCTGGGTAGTGAAGATCTTTTTTGTATAGTTCTTCTATGTATTCTTGTCACTTCTTCTTAATATCTTCTGCTTCTATTAGGGCCATACCATTTCTGTCCTTTACTGTTCTCATCTTTGCATGAAATGTTCCCTTAGTATCTCTAATTTTCTTGAAGAGATCTCTAGTCTTTCCCATTCTATTGTTTTCCTCTATTTCTTTTCACTGATCACTGAGGAAGGCTTTCTTATCTCTCCTTGCTATTCTTTGGAACTCTGCATTTAAATGGGTATATCCTTCCTTTTCTCCTTTGCTTTTCGCTTCTCTTCTTTTCATGGCTATTTGTAAGGCCTCCTCAGACAGCCATTTTCCCTTTTTGCATTTCTTTTTCTTGGAGATGGTCTTGATCCCTATCTCCTGTACAGTGTCACGAACCTCTGTCCATAGTTCTTCAGGCACTCTGGACTAGTTTTTCAGAGACCCACAGAGACTGAGACAGAACTGTGTCTGAGCGTCTCCTGTGGAGGCCCGGGTCAGCAGTGGACTGTTGCAGGGGCAGGGGCCCTGGGTGCAGCAGACTTGGATGTGGCATAAGCCCTCTTGGAGGAGGTCACCATTAACCCCACCATAGGGCCACCAGAACTTACACAGGACTGGGAAACAGACTCTTGTGTGCACCAGGACCCAGGAGAAAGGAGCAGTGACCCCACAAGAGACTGACCCAGACTTGCCCTGAGTGTCCAGGAGTGTCCAGCAGAGGCGTGGGTCAGTGCTGGCCTGCTGCAGGGCTGGGGACCCTGAGTGTAGCAGTGCACGCATGGGCCTTTGAAGGAGGTCGCCATTATCTTCATCACCTGCACCGGAGTTTGGCCCCAGGGAAATAACAAGGAGGGAACTCAGCTCCAGCCGTCTACAGAAAATTGGGGCTATGCTCAGGAAATCTTTAACCCGATTTTCTGTTGATGGGCAGGACTGTGTTCCCTCCCTGTTTTTTTGACCTGAGGCCAAACTATGGTGGAGGTAATGAAGATAATGGCCACCTCCTTTAGAAGGTGTCCCCACCGTGCAGGCCACAGCCGACCCACGCCTCCGCTGGAGACTCCTGGATGCTCTCGGGCACGTCTGGGCCAGCCTCTCGTGGGGCCACTGCTCCTTTCTCCTGGGTCCTGGTGTGCATAGGGTTCTGTCTGTGCCCTCCTGGAGTCTGTTTCCCCATCCTGTGTAGGTTCTGGCGCCTCTATGGTGGGTTAATGGCGACCTCCTCCAAGAGGGCTTGTGCCACACCCAGGTCTGCTGCACCCAGAGCCCCTGCCCCTGCGGCAGCGCACTGCTGACCCGGGCCTCCTCAGGAGACACTCAGACACAGCTCTGGCTCCGTCTCTGTGGGGTCTCTGGCTCCTGGTGCACAAGGTTTCTTTGAGCCCTCTGAGCGTCTCTGGCGGGAATGGGGTTTGATTCTAAATGCCTTTTCGCCCCTCCTACCATCCTGTTGGGGCTTCCCCTTTGCCCCTGGACGTGGGGTGTCTTTTTTTGGTGGGATCCAACTTTCCCCTGCCGATGGTTGTTCGGCAGCGAGTTGTGATTTTGGCATTCTCGCAGGAGAAGATGAGCACACGTCCTTCTACTCCACCATCTTGGAGCTGATGAATGATTGCTTTGCGATGGTGTGCTATTTTCCACTGTACAACGCAGTGGACCAGCCATGCGTGCACATACGTGCTGTGCCGTGCTCAGCCGCTCAGTGTTGTGCGGCTCTTTGCAGCCCCACGGACTGTAGCCCACCACAGTTCTGTCCCTGGGGATTCTCCAGGCAAGAATACTGGAGTTGCCCTGCCCTCCTCCAGGGGATCTTCCCAACCCAGGGACCGAACTCAGGTCTCCCACGGTGCAGGCGGATTCTTTACTGTTGGGCCACCAGGGAGGCCCTACCCCTAACTATTGGACCTCCCTCCCATCCCCCCACCCCACTCATCCAGGTAACCACAAGCACAGATCTGAGTTCCCCTGCTTCGCAGCAGGTTCCCACTAGCTGCCGACGTTGTGCATGGAAGTGTGTATAGTGATCCTTACTCATTCAGTGCGCATCTAGCCCCCATAAAAAGAGTGCTGCCGCCAGGAAGCCCACCAAAGCCTGGGCGCGCTTCCAAGATGATTCTCAGCTGCCCAGGCTCTCACGGTGACGGCTTTTTTACGAGGGCTCACCTGAGATTATTAAACACGTACTGTGTGCCAGGCTCTGTGACAGGCACCTGCCAAGATACGGCCGCCCCGGCCTGTAGTCTACCACAAAACAGACAAGGACACAACTCAGAGCGGCAGATTCTCGTAGGAGAGCTACTCATCCTTCACGATGGTATCAGCTTCCAACCTCACCTCCTTCAGGAAGCCTGCCTGGATTACCCTCCAGCATCCTGAATTCTCTCCTCTGAAGTCACTAATGTCATGTGAGTCAACACCTCCTCCATGAGAAGAAATGACTATTTCTTACCTTTCTACGCACCTGTCTCTGCTGATCTCCAATGGGTAATACCCCCAGGCTCCATTTCCTTTTCCTTTGTGTAACTGTGATGGGAACTGGATCCAACGTCTTCATTCCCTGGCTTCACAATATAAAAGAAAGAATTCTTAACCCAGAGGCTACCAACTTGCTTAATTTCACTTTTGAGGACACAGATGAGACATTTTCCTCTCTGGTGTCATGGGTCCCCGTCTACCAAACGGGGCTGCCTCCCTGGACCGTCATGATGACTATACAGCATGAACCCCGGCGTGCTTGAAACTCTTCACAACTCCTTTCCAAGGCTTTCTGGCCCTTCTCCCCAGAAATGCCCACTGACTGCCCACACATCCCAGCCGGGCCTGGACCCTGGACAGGGTGGGAGAAGTCACATGCAAGTAAAATTTCATTACCTTTCCCGAGTAGAGTACAGGACATTTACTAATATAATTACACTGCAATTGTCAAAGTCAATGAACAATGTGCATTTCCGAGGCAGTGTCCTCAATAATTATAGCCCCTTCTTTCCTCCTAATCTACAGGATCACACATCTCACCCACTGAGGTCTTCCTACCACTCAGAGGGATAGCCTAACTTTCCTGGAAGAAAGCTCAGGGTGGGGATCAAGGGCTGCTTTTATTTTCCTATTTGACTGCTCCAGACATCCTGATGGCAAACAGAGGAGAGCGGAGGAGAGACCAAAACACCCCTTCCTTCTCAAAGTTCCAATCCTATGAAACCATCTCCTCTTTCCTGGAAAAACCTCAAGATACCTACACGTGAATTTCTGATGCTCTCGCTCTGCACACACACCTCACCTGGGTGAACACCTTCTCTGAATCCTTTATGCAGGGCTTCTGGCATTCATGAGATAAGCTCCCAAACTTACACCATTTTTACATCATCGAAGCAAGCAAGAAGCTGGCCCTGCGGGGAGGCGCTTCCCTAGCACATCTATAACAGCACGAAAACCCCAGCCTAACGCTGTCGTTGGAGCAGAGCAGTACAAGATCCTTGCTCATGACATCAGAGCTGTGACGTGCGAAGTTCTTTAGGCTTTTCCAAACTCCCTTCCGCATTACCACTTCTGAGTCTCTCACCAGCTCTGCACTGAGTCTCCTTCCCATTTCTCAAGGAAGGGACAGAGACTTGAAGAGATGAACAGATGGGCCCAAGAATATTCAGCTACAAAGGCACAGGGCCAGGAGTCAGACCAAGGCCCCTGGGAAGGCTGGCGCCCGCCCCCCACACACACTGTGGTGGGAAGCCACTCATGCAGCTCCTCTCTGGTTCTCACTCAAAGAATCCTTCATGCCCCCCAAATCAGAATTATAGGCTGCTGCAATGATTCTTTGTTTTCTGGCTTTCCCATTCGACCGTAAGCTTCATTATCGCACTGATATTGTTCACAGATAAATCCCCAGTGCCTAGCAGAGCGCTGGACCCACACATCTGCTGGTGTTTAGTCACTAAGTTGTGTCCGGCTCTTTTGTGACTCCATGGACTGTAGCCCGCCGGGTTCTTCTGTCCATGGGTTTTCCCAGGCAAGAACACCGGAATGGGTTGTCATTTCCTTCTCCAGGGAACCTTTCTGACTTAAGGATTGATCCCGCGTGTCTGCACTGCAGGCAGATTCTTTACCAGTGAGCCGCCAGAGCAACCCTGGACCCATGCACAGAGGCTTTTAGTGAGAACTCATCAAACAACTGAATGAACGAATAAATTAATGACCAAATACAGGGCTGTATGATCTCAGGAAACACACTTTTTGATCCTCCAATTTCCCCTTTACAAAATGGCAACTATCATATCCACTCTGCAGGACTGTTGGGGGAACTGGAAAGAAGGTGTGTAAGGCACTTAGCTCAGAGCCTGACACATAGTAGGGCCTTCATTAACAGAGGCTGTTATTATATAATGCAAAATCTCCCCACACACAGCCTGCCACTTCTGCCCTCAAGAAAATGAGCTGACGGGACGTGTGCTGTGTGGCTGACATTTTCATGCAGATGAGGAAAGTCCATTAGCACCTCGGAACTAACGTGTGCATATTGGGAGCTGAGCTGGTAAATTACTTTCTCAACACACTGCGTTCACCAATATCAATGTGTTCTCAGTCCTGCTCAAACCCCCAGTCTTGAGTCCCCAACACTTGCAAGCCAGGGTTTTGACTGTGGTCGAAGAATGCCAAAGTGCTCTTCACAGCTCAGTGATCAGCCAGGAGCACTGTCCTGGGAGCCTGGGAGACTGGGCCACAGCTCCCAGTGTGCTGAGGGCCTTTATACAAACCATTCCCCCTTCGGGGGCTCAGTTTGCCCACCCATGAACCGCAGGTGAAGACATCCAGCTCACGCGATGAATGTCAACGTTACTCACAGTGACCAGCAGTGGAGGTCACATTAGGTGTCACACAGAGTGCTGAGTGCTGACATCATCACGTCTTTCCAACAATTCTTTTCAAATCAGGTGATCATCATCCCCTTTATTCAGATGAGCAAAGGAGATTCAGAGAGGTTAAGAAATAATGCCCGACATAACCCAGCACAGAGTGACAGAGGGTCAAACTCAGGATCTTAACCACCAGGCTACCCTGCATCTTGATCAAGATGGGGTGAGATGAACTCGGCCCCAAAAGCACAGACGGCCCAGGAGTTCTGTGATGTTGGTTCCAACTCCACCACTAACTTGGGTAGATCACATTTGAGGCCTTGGGTTACTCATCTGTGAAATTGGGGTGTTCAACTAGGCAATATCCAAGGTCATTTTTCTTGTAAACCTTCTAGACTAAGATGCCAGAGGGGTGAGTCCATTGTTGGATGAAGATGACTGACCTGAGTCCCTGAAGCCTCACTTGAAGGTGATGTGATACGGCACTGGAGGCAGATGGTCAGACAGGCCTGGGCTAGAAGACCAGCGTAGGCTCCTTCCTGGTGGAAAAAGCACCTTGCGTCTCAATTTTCCCAGCTGTGAAATGGAGCTGATACATCCAGCCTCACAGGGCACTTGTAAGGATCAAAACCAGTCCTCACCCCGGCCTACCAAGCCCTGTGACCTCTTCCCCCACCTCTCAGACCTCACCTCCTAGGCTCCTGTCCATCCCCTCTGCTCTGCCCACATGGTCCCGCCTCAGGGCCTTGGCACCTGGTCATCTCTCTTCCTGGTTAACCTCTCTCCAGGTGGCAATATGCTCCCTCCCTCATCTCCTCCAAGTCTTTACTCAAAGGTCTCCTCTTAGGCCCTGACCTGACTGTTCCATCTAAAATTGCAGGATGAATTGGGAGAGTAGGAATGGCGTAGATATATATATATATATAATGAGAAGGCAATGGCACCCCACTTCAGTACTCTTGCCTGGAAAATCCCAAGGACGGAGGAGCCTGGTAGGCTGCAGTCCATGGGGTCGCTAAGAGTCAAACATGACCGAGCGACTTCACTTTCACTCTTCATTTTCATGCATTGGAGAAGGAAATGGCAACCCACTCCAGTGTTCTTGCCTGGAGAATCTCAGGGACGGGGGAGCGTGGTGGGCTGCCGTCTATGGGGTTGCACAGAGTCGGACACGACTGAAGTGACTTAGCAGCAGCAACAGCATATATAATGGGCTTCCCTGGTAGTTCAGCTGGTAAAGAACCCACCTGCACTGCAGGAGACCTCGGTTCGATTCTTGGGTTGGGAAGATCCCCTGGAGAAGGGATAGGATCCCCACTCCAGGATTCTTGGACTTTCTTTGTGGCTCAGCTGGTAAAGAACACGCCTGTAATGACGGAGACCTGGATTCAATCCTTGGGCTGGGAAGATCCCCTGGAGAAGGGAATGGCTACCCATTCCAGTATTCTGGCATAGAGAATTCCATACAGTCCATGGGGTCCCAGTCCATCTATTTTATTTTAATGTATAAAATAGATAACTAATTTATAACTGTATAATACAAAGAACTCTACTCAGTACCTTGTGGTGACCTAAATGGGAAGGAAACCCAAAAAGGAGGGAACATCTGTATCTATGCAACTGATGCACTTCGCCGA
>SJYH01007312.1:25596-47936 GCA_006408735.1 Sylvicapra grimmia | reverse complement strand
ACAAAAAAAAAAAAAAAAAAAAAAGGCATAACAATATGAAGCAACTATACTCCAATAAAAATTTTTTAAATTAAAAAAATTTTCAAACCTCTCTTCTCACTCACCCAAGCCATCCCTAATCCTGATTCTGCTGCACTTTTATGCATAAGCCTTGTCACCCTCTGACATCCTATATTTCGTCTATCTCTTCTCACTAAAATACTGGCTTCGTGAAAGCAGCCATCTCTCCCCTGCTGTGCCCCCAGTTCCTAGAACAGTCCCTGACATGCATTAGGTGTTTACTAAATACTTCTCAAAGAAACACATGGGAGGTATATGTATCCAAGGAATAAATATTTGTTTCCCTTTCTTCTCCTCTAAAATTCGTCTCACCATTAACTGAGCACTTGCTATGAGCCAGGGCCCTCTGCTCAGTGTGCCCCCAAAGGGAACCACCTGTGGCGCCCTTGCCAACACCTGGACCTTCGGCTCCTTGATCCCTGGTCATCAGAGACGCCCTCTCTCTACCTGCCATTTTTCACATCCCTGGTTCTCCCCAAACCAGTCTCTCAGATGTGTTCATGGAACCAGTGAATCTTTTAATTAAAACAGTCTGCTGTGATGAATCTGTTATTACAGAGCCTTACCTATGTAAAACATTAATAATACAAATTTCATTTGTTTATGTCAGTGCCAACCATTAATTTTTAATAGCAAAATGTATGAGTTATGAAAGGCATTAATGCAAACCAAATCACCAGCTGAGGATGAAAAGGAAATCTATTTTTTAGGGTAAGCAGTGGCGATAAAATATTATTGTGGCTTCCACGCAAGAACAAGAAAAATATTTCTTCATCCTTCAGCAATAATTAAAAAAAAAAAAAAAAGACCCAGGTGAAAAAAGAACTGTATCGTCACCTCAACATTAGTTCCAAATTGGAACAGAGAGTGATCTCTTTTATCTTACAGGTCTCTGGTGGCATTTTCAAAGCAAGAAGTTTATGCAAAATTGTCCTAATTACCCACCCCAGTCACATTTATACTTCTAAGGTAAAATATTAATAATAATTTGCTACATTTGCACAGCATGGTAGAGTTTGTGAAGCACTTTGATTCATTATCTTGATTGATCCCTGCAACTCTGCGAGACAGCCAGATGTATGCCCATTTTACAGATGAGCCCACTGAGGCACAAAAGGGTTCAATGGCAGGACTGGGATTGTAGTTAGTACATTTACTGAATAAATAAAGGAAGGTGGGTAAGAAAAGGCAAGAAGGAAGGAAGGGAGGACGATAGGAGGGCAGGCTGGATAGAGGATGAGAGAGAGAGAGAAGGAAAGGAAGGGAGGATGGAGACAGGAAACCTAACCCTCTGCCACACCTTCCCTTCTGCAGATCCATGCTGGCCCTCCTCTGCCCCACTTCCAGGGCCCAGGAAGCTCATAGCTGAGGGCTTCACCATCAGCTTTCCTCCTCCCCGCATTCAGCCCCTGGGAGCCCACCCTCAGGAGATCAACAGGTGGGAGGAGAAGGAAACAGACACTGTTCTCCAGCCCACCACCCCGCCCACCCCTCTTTTACCACCACCCACTAGCAATGGCTGAAAAGTGAAAGTGAAAGTGAAAGTCGCTCAGTTGTGTCTGACTCTTTGCAAACCGCATGGCTATACAGTCCATGGAATTCTCCAGGCCAGAATACTGGAGTGGGTAGCCTTTCTCTTCTCTGGGGGATCTTCCCAACTCAGGGATTGAACCCAGGTCTCCCGCATTGCACGAGGATTCTTTACCAGCTGAGCTATCAGGGACGCCACACACACAATTCCAGCTTCCACCAGGCTCCCCCAGGTACGCTCTGTCCTCGCCTTGGCCCTTCATCCCCAGAGATGCTAACAGCTCCTCGCATGATGCTAGTCTCTGGGTGCTTCAGCTCCCTCACTTACCCTCCTATCCAGGCTCACACCTTTGTAAGTGGTCCCTGCAGTAAACAGTCTTCAGCTGAACCATCCAGAATTCATCTGGAGTGACTTCTTGTTCATAGGCATGAGTTCTCTCACCCCACTCTCTAGATGGAATTGGATCCATCAATATGGAAACTGATCAAAAAATTTAAAAAGATCAGTCATTGTTTTCCTGGCGCTTCTCCCCTCACTAACGGGGGTTGCAGTCAGTTAACTCAAAACCAGCTTTTGAGTTCACGGCCTCTGCTTTTCAGCCCTGTCACATTCTGATGGTCGCCTGGAACGGCGGGAGGCCGGCACTGCCCTCACTGGCAGGGTGTTAACAGCGCAACGGAAGTCAGAGCCTTTTGGACAAAGAGGATGGTGAGGATACTAGTGTTTGATGCTATGAAATTGTTCAAATATTTATAAATGTGCTCATGCACCTTCTCAAGTAGCACGTAAATGTTTACACATCGATCTGTTAAACAGATATATCATCTCCACTTGTAGGTGAGGAAACTGAGGCTCCAGAGCTGTGGCTAGCTTGCCTTCTAAGGCCATTTTTTCTTATTATTATTATATTATCAAAATTTGCCTTTTATGGAGTACTGATTCTTGAGTAACATGTTGAATTATCATCACATTTAATCCCCTCAAAAACCTACAGGGTTATTCTACTTATTCCCATTTCACAGATATGGAAACTGAGGCCTAGGTCAAGGAAGAATGCATCCACTGGAGCCCAGGCTTGCCAAGTCCAAAACCTGTGCCCCATTCTGTGATGCCACAGCCGTCCTGATGAGGAAGGCCACTGGGCTGTCCCTCTTTATCTCACATGTCGCCTCTGCCACAAAATGAGAAGCACCGGTTCACTCTCAGCCAGCCCTGGGAGCTCCATCACGCTGGCCTGGCCTCCCCAGGCTCAGGCAGAGGGCGCATTCTCTGGTGTCTGCCTCCCCACTCACCTGCCACTTCTCTTCTTGGGTGCCTGTGGCTCTTTTTAATTTCATTGAAGACCAAAGTCAAAGATAAAATCCTAAGATGATCAAAATAATTATTCCTGGGAAAGAATTAATCCTGTGGCCCTTCAAACCTGATAGATTTTTAAATTTTTAATTTTAAAAGTAAGGCACTGACACCGTTATAATATCAAGTGGTACAGAAGGGAATGAAGTAAAAAGTGAATGCCCCTCTCCTCTCCTCTGGCTCCCAAACCCATTTCTCAGAGGTAACCACATATGGAATTTCTGTTTTGACCCCCACAGAAATTGTAATATGTTTGATGCAAATGGGATTAGGTTAGACAAACTGTTCCACAGCTTGATTTTCTTCCTACAGCTATGTATTTTAGCCTTCTCTGCCAGTGCTTGGGTGGCAATTTATTCATTCATTAGCTGTTTATGGAGCTCTGCACTGTGCCAGGCACCCTGGTGGATGAATCAGTCCTTACCATCATTATCACCTTCATCTGGGCAGCTGCCACATGCTACACCCTTCACACTGACTTTCTTTTATTATCAGGATGACCCATGCCTTGGGTACTGTTAACACCTGCATTCTCAGAATAAGAAATAGAGGTGTTAAGAAGTTAACTCACTCACATAATGTCACCTGTTAGTTCCTGGTGGATTCGGGATTTGAATCCAGGCAATCTAACTCCAGATCTCAGGTTCTTAAGCAAACCCACAGTTCTTATCTGCATTGAGTTCACAATCTCAGAAGTAGAGTTGGGGGACAATATAATAAATCCGTAAGCTTGCTAAGTCACTTCAATGATGCCCAACTCTGTGTGACCCTATGGACCGTAGCCCGCAGGCTTCTCTGTCCAAGAGATTCTCCAGGCAAGAATACTGGACTGGGTTGCCATGCCCTCCTCTAGGGGACTTTCCTGACCCAGGGATTAAACCTGCTTCTCCTGCATTGAAGGCAGATTCTCTACTGCTGAGCCACCAGGGAAGCCCCAATAAAATCAGAGGCAAATGTTGCTTAAAGAGAATTAGCAGGTTGCCTAATATTACTTAGAACACTTATGATAATTCATTTAGTCATTTCCCCGTTGATGGACCTTGAGGACGTTGACATTCATGATTCCAAATAATATACAGAGAACATCTCAGGCCACCTGGCAGTGGGCAGCTAGATGTGTAAATTAAATTCCTAACAATGGAGTTACAGAAGCAAACAGTGTGTGCATTTTCAATTTTGATAGATATTTCCAAATCATCCTCCAAAAAGCGATGTCCATTTGAGAGTCTGCCTGGGTGAGGACCTATTTCTGCATTCTCACCAGGACTGACTATTAGGAATCGCTTTCATCTTTAGTGAAAAACGGAATTTCATTTCTGTTGTTATTTTCATTACTTTTCCTTTGAGTATACTTCTGTGTATTTATTAACTGTGGTTACTTCTTGACTTGGACTCATTATCTCGGGGGAGAGAGTGTGATCTAATGGAAAGAAGCTGAGATCAGACCACAAGAGATTTGGGATGTAGTCTCAGTATCAAAACACACTAGCTGGGTGGTCGTGAGTGTGTGGCAGGTGTCAGGGTTGGGATCCTGGAACAGAGGAGGACCGTGGCCGTGAGGATCTGAGAGGAACTTCCACTCCTGGCTGCCTGGAGGGGCTCAGCAGGATGATTCAACCACACCACGCAAGGCACGTCCGAAGCCTAGAAGACGCATTTGGGATATGGTGCATTGACGGGGGCGTCTGTTGGGGTCGCATTTACCCTGAGCTTACAGGGCACAAGCTGAACCACTAATCATCAACTGAGATGAGGGAGGCACACTGCCTTCTCGTCCCTGTTCCCACCACGTGCCAGAGGAAACCACACCAGGAGGGGGAGTAGGTCTGTGTGAGTATGTGGACCTCCCCTCAAGCCCTGCCCAGACCTTGGAGATCTCAGCTCTAGATCGTTTAGGGTTTTAAAGCAAGCTTTGAAATCTGAGTTTGGAATTTTTTAAATAAGCAGATGTGAATCTGAATGATAAAAATAAGACTCATAAAGACCAAAAGCAACCGGCGGTCTTGGAATCAACTCGAGCTGTCTTTACAAGAGCCCTCTGCTCGGCGCACAGTGGGGGTTCGGCAGGCACCGCTGGTGGCAGTTAAGGGGGGAAATGTAAGCAACTCACATTTATATTCCAACCCGCTAAGACTCTTCATTATTAGTAAATAATGAGAGGATTGACTCAGCTGATCTTTTCCACTTCTCTAATTCTAAGATTACATGATTTATTCATTCATTCAACACGCATTTGAGAAGCACTTGGGCACCAAGTGCTGTGCTCAGCCATGAGCAATTCTCGCCATCCTCTAGGAGCTTTCCATCAGCGGGGCAGACAGAGGCGCAGTGCAGCGGGGAGGCACAGAGGTGAGTGAGGCCGCACCCCGCAGGGAGCAGCACGGGGCTGAGAGAGAGCCTTCGGGGGGAAGGCGCAAAAGGAGCGGAAGGGGCATCAGAAAGTGGAAAGGGCTTGGGTGAGGAAGAAGGGAGCACTGCTCAAGAACGGAGCTGTATGCAACTCCCTGCGCCATGTCTTCTGAAGGAAAAGCCCTTTCCTTTGGTCTCCCAAGCCTTCTCTGTGTCTCAAATTGCTGCCTCAAGAGTCCATGATTAGGAAATCTGGTGATACAGAGAGAAAGAAGAGCTGTTAGGCTTAAAAAACAAGTAACAATTTAGACTATAAATCAGCCCCATGATAGAATCAGGGACTCCCCCCCCACAACAGTTCCCTGAAAGATACAGATAAAGGCTGAACATACATCGCAGAGCCCCACCGGATGGAAACCGCTGGCCACAAGAATACAGACCTGAGACCAGTTGAAACCAGAAGGCTGGTGATGCGTGAATACTTCACCTTGATGCCACCCAGGCCGAGAACTGTGCCTGAGCTGGTCATGCACCCGGCAGTCTCCTCCCTCACACTGCCTTTATTTTCTAATTAATCTATTTATTTTAATTGGAGAATAATTACTTGGCAATATTGTGATGGTTTTTGCCTTACATCAACATGAATTGGCCACAGGTACACCTCACACTGCCTTTAAAACCCCTTCCCTGAACTCCATCAGGGAGTTTGGGTGTTTTGAGCAGGAGCTACCCACCCGCCTTGCTTGGAACCCTGCAGTAAACACAGAATGTTTTTCACCACAACCCGATGTCAGCAGACTGGCTCTCCTGCACACCTGGGCAAGTGGACTCAAGTTCGGTTTGGTAACAAGAAGTGAGGAGGGAATATTCCAGGCCGAAAACAGTCGGATCCGGCAGGGGGATCTGGCTGATGCTCAGAGGAACTGCACGAAGGTTAAAGCGGCGGGCGCAGGTGCGCGAGTGCTCCCACCAACAGCAGGGCGGGGAGGCAGGATAGGAGCTCGGCTCGCTGCCCGGCACAGCGAGGAGTCAGCGGAAGTCTGCGAGCGGGGACGCGTCTCGGTCAGAATGTGTTTAGAAAGGCGACTCTGCATCACGTCTGCTGAGCACGTTGCAGGGGCTGGAAAGAGAATAGAGCCAGACCAGCGCTTCCAACATCTTCTGGTGTCTAGTCCCCCAAGGAAGCAAGATCAGGAAAGCACCCTTGTATACCTTTGCTCCTGTGCCCACAAGCAACAGCACAATTTCCCCTTCTTTGCAGAGGTGCTATCCCAGCAGAGCGGGGTCCTGCCAAGAGGTCCAGCCTGAAATAGGAGGGATGGTGGGGTGAGGTGGGGCAAGAAGCTCATGGGTCTCATAGCTATTAATTCTGTCATATCAATTTTCTCTCAGAACATAACACACAGTAATGCTCAGGAGGCTCCCTACATACACACAAGCTCTAGATTTGCCAAGCAACAGTGCTGGCATCTTCCATGAAAAATCATGTCCAGTACAGCATGCAAGAGGTGAGTGCCAGCCTTGGAGCTTGTGGCAAAACCCTCTGGAGAAACGGAAAAGCATCACCCTTTGGGGGATACCTTCAGACCAACACCCTCCATAACGGAAAGAAGAGGGGGTACAGTTTTCATGAAAGCTACTGCTACTAGCTCAGAGAGAGAGAAATCTGGGAACCACTGAATGTGGTTCTGTTTTTCAAGTTTAAGCAGTTAGATCATAAACAGCCCACAGGATGGTAAAAATCTGGACATGCTTCTGTGGCCTCTTCATCTTGTACCCCAAGATGTCCTAGGACACTGTCTTAGGACAGCAGACTGTGGTCCTATGCTCTCTGAGATCTCCAGGTTGGCTACCTCTCCTGCTTGGCACAGACCACCACCCTTACACACTTTCTCTCTTTCTCCTTGGTCCTTTTAAACTCTTTTCTTCAATGCTCTCCCATCCCCTAAACAATTCCTATTCACCTCGTGTACATCAGTTGTCAATAATCTTCAGCCACATATGGTTCTTTTGCAGGATATGGTTCTTAGGCCACAAGGGCAGAAGAGAAGAAGTATGTTCGTTTCCCAGGGCTGTTAGAATAAACAATCACAAATTGGGTGATTTTAAATGACAAAAATGTATTTTCTCCCAGCATTGATATCAGCGTATTCACAGGGCCATGTTCTCTCTAAAGATACTAGGGAAGAATCTTTCCTTGTCCCTTCCTAGCTGTAGGTGGCTCCTGGCAGTCCTCGGCATTCCTAGGCTTGTAGGTGCATCCCTCAGGATGGCCAAGCTGGTTGGCCTGAGATTGACTCCTAAGCCGGCAATTGCCATCACAAAATCTCCAGTATTTTCCACTCCTGTCAACCTCAGTTTCTTCACCTGTGACGGGGAGGCTTCCCCGGGTGGCTGTGAGGGCCGAACGAGATCATGTATTTTTAGGATGCATGTACACACCTGCCCTATTCCAGAAAGGCTTTGCGGCCCCTGTGGGATAATGTGTTCTCAGCAGGTAGCGCGTCACCCGGCATGTACGAGGTCTCCATTCACAGAAGCCGTCCTTCCTAAAGAAAACCTCAGCAATTCAGTCTAATTCAACGTGAAGAGGATGCAGCGACCCAAATGAATTAGGCAAATGCAGATACTTTTAGAGAAAAAGTAGTCTTAACCAACGGATCACCTATCCAGCCAATAAAAAAGGAGCAACTTTGGAACCTGGGCAGCAGTGTGAAGCTGTTATGATGCAAGTGAAAAGGCAGCAGCAACAGCAGTGTAAAGGCGAGGAAGGCAGGGAATAGCACTGCGTGTACGTTAGGCTTTACAAAATATGTTGATCTGCGGCTGCTGCTGCTGCTAAGTCGCTTCAGTCGTGTCCGACTCTGTGCGACCCCATAGACTGCTCCTACCAGGCTCCTCTGTCCACGGGATTGATTTTCCAGGCAAGAGTACTGGAGTGGGGTGCCATTGCCTTCTCCACTGTTGATCTAACGAGATGGCAAAATTTTTACCTCCCCTCTCCCTGTCCCTACCAGAATTCTTTTGGTGGAAAATGGCATTTGTCTGGGTAAGTTCAGTTCAGTTCAGTCGCTCAGTCGTGTCCGACTCTTTGCGACCCCATGAATCGCAGCACGCCAGGCCTCCCTGTTCATCACCATCTCTCGGAGTTCACTCAGACTCACATCCATCGAGTCAGTGATGCCATCCAGCCATCTCATCCTCGGTCGTCCCCTTCTCCTCCTGCCCCCAATCCCTCCCAGCATCAGAGTCTTTTCCAATGAAAGTTACATGGGGAGAAATGGGTAAATGTGGGGATCCACCTGAGTGAAACAAGGGGAGACTTTTCTTGCGACTCCAAGAGCAGATGGTCACGGAGGAGGAGCTGAGGAGGGAAGGGAGGAGAGGGAACAGGCAGACAGGCAGGGACCCCCTGTTGTAGGAGGTGGGAGACCTTTCCATGAGCCCCCACGTGTCAGACAAGCTACCAACTCCTGCAGAAGCCATGGGCCCGGCTTGCTCCTGCACCGAGGAAAGTGGCCGGACTTTGTGCTCAGACAGATGCGAAGAAAAGTGAAAATCAAGTGGACGAACGGAGGTTGGGAGCAGAGCAGAGCCAGGGAGCAGTGGGCACAGAAACTCTCCGAAGCCGGGGGAAGAATCTGAACACTGCTACACTGAGTCGGAGGATCAGGAGGCCTGTGCGGACCTCCAGGTCACATTTGTCTATGTGCGCAAAGGTATAAAGAAAAAAGTGAGGATGGGTAATGTGTCATGGCAGAACATTGCAGTTGGTCTTTTTTCTTAAGTTAAAGAGTCATGTGTGGGCCCTGCAGAGATTTTGAAAAAACACAGAAAAGCACAAGGAGAAAAACCACTCTTGATATTTTGCTGTCATTCAGGGCCTCCCACATGCGTGTTTGCTCGCACCCAGACTTCCACATACATAGGTACACACACACACGTGTGTGTTAGGCCACACACATGAGATTTTCTGCCTTCCACTCTTTCTACCTGGCCACATAATATGAGCATTTCACATGGCATTACATCTCTTCTTCTAGTTCACTGTTAATGGCTACATAATATTCCACATGATGATAGTACATAATTTACCCACTCTCCTGATTTTGGAATTCACTCTTCTAAATAAAGCCCCAGTGAATGTCATTACACATAAACGTTTGCGGACATTTATATATAGTTAGAGTTAGGAGTCCATTTCTAGAAATATAACTGCTGGGTCAAAGAAACAGATGTATTTGAGGCTTTGGTCACATTTGCCCTAATTGCCTTCTACAGATAACACACCTGTCTGATACACCATCAGCCATTTAAGAAAATGTCTGTTTCCTTCACAGGCTCACTTAGCCCTGGGGATAGTAATCTTTTTTTTTCTGCCAACTTGATGGGTGAAAATGCCATCTCAGTTTTGCTTTAATTTTTGTTTCTTTGATCACCATGAGATTCATTATTTGCTCCTGTTTGTCAAATAGCGGACTTTGTGTTTCATTTGTAATTGAATTACACACGCACATCCTTTGTCCATTTTCTTAATTGGAGCTTGTTTTATTGTCTCATATATTTCCTAATCATTTGTCTGTCATATATTCTATCAATATATCCTTGGTTTATATTATCTTTTGAACTTGGTTTATAGAATTTTTGAAGCATAATGATTTTTAAAAAAATTTTTGGCCACACCATGAAGATTGTGGGATCTTAGTTCCCTGACCAGAGATTGAACCCACATCCTTGGCAGTGGAAATGATGGCAACCCACTCCAGTGTTCTTGCCTGGAGAATCCCAGGGACGGGGGAGCCTGGTGGGCTGCCGTCTATGGGATCGCACAGAGTCAGACACAACTGACGCAACTTAGCAGCAGCAGCAGCAGCAACCACTAGATCACCAGGGAATTCCTAGAATAGTTTTATTTTATTTAGTCAAATCTACTAATATTTTCCTTTATTGTATGTTTTTGCTGCTTAGATTTACCCCATTCTGAATCAGGTAAATATTTACTCTTTTTTTAACCCAAATATGCATCCTAAAACTTTTCTTATCTTCAGCATACTTGGAATTGAGTAATCTACATGAGGCAGGGATCTGAGTCCATGTATTTTATGAATAGTCAATCCCAACATCGTTTACTGACTGATCCATTCTTTTCCACTAATGTGACAGATCTCCTCTACTGTGAGAGGTAGTTCATGAGCCCTTACATAGCCAAGAAAGTCTCTCTGTTGACTATGTTTGACTGGGTATAAAATCTTGAATCACAAATTCTTCTCTCAAAATTGCTGCATCACCTTCTAAAATTCGGTCTGTTTTCCATACTTTTCTATCCTCTGCAAAATTTTACACAGAATAGTTCTTGTTTTATGAAGGTTTAGAAGGATTTACCTAGCCACCTAAGATTTCACCACTTCAGTGGTAGATCTTTGTGATTTTCCCCCAGGCTCTGCCTTACTGATAGTTGTGTCGTGCCCACTAGATCATTTTTATTTCATTTGATTGTTATCTTTCCGATAAAATTATTCAGTTTATCCAGATTTTCAAATTCGTTAGCAAAAAGGTTTATGTAATATCGGTATTTTGCTCACACTTCTGCTTTATCAGAGTTTAGATCCTCTTCCTCCTGTTCCATTTCAACTATTTATTTTTGTTTGTTTGTTTGTTTTTTCATCATCCTCATTTAATTTTATTTATGATCAGAGAATATACATTGTATGACTTTAATCTTTTTAAACTGAAACTTGTTTTATGGCTCAAAATACGGTCTTTCTTGGTAGATGTACCATGTGCATTTGAAATGAATGTCTTCTGTTACCGTTGAATGGACTAGTCTATAAACGTCCATCAGGTCAAAGTGGTGGTACTCTCCTAGTCTTCTCTGTCATGCATTAATAGATTCTTCAGTAAAGAAAAAGAGAGTAAAAATATGAGGCTTTGCAGGCCATAGAGTCTTTGGCACAATTATGCAACTCTTAAGGTGGAAATTAATTTATTTGCGATCTTTATTTTTTTCTCAACTATTTAATGTTTTTATCCTTTTTAATTATTGAGACTGTCAAAGATTGCTTTGTACTCATTTGAGAAAACATTAAATCCTAGATTTATTCACCAAGCCACCTCCTCTTCTCTTTTCTCATTTATTCATGTCTTCACTTAGATGTTTTCTGCTCTTCTTTCCACTTTCCTTGCGCTAACTTTGTGGTCCTCTCCATCAGTTCTCAAGTTGAATGCTAAGTCCGTGTATTTTTTTTTTCTTTCCTGCCTAAAGAAATTATTAAAGGTTGTGAATGTTCCTTAGGAGATACCTTTGGCAATATTCCATCAGTGTTGATATGCTGTATTCTCATTGTTCATGCATTTGCCACAGTCTATAATTATAGTTTGTTTTGATTTGATGATTGTCGACTAAAGAGTAATTGAAATTCTTCCTTATCTCATCCAACATCCTTCTCAGCGCTCAACTTGCCTCTTTGACTTTCTGATTCTTTTTCCAGCAGACCATGTCTTAATGTCTGCCAAGGATACAAAATAGTTTCCTGAGGTGTTTTGTTTTGTTTTCCTGGAGTCTAAAGAGATGCACCTTCATCACAGGTCTCTTCTCTTGATCTGCAATCCAAGATTTTTATTGACTTCTTTTCGTATTGTTCATCTTCAAGAAATTCTAAACTTATAAATATCTAAATATTGAAAAAAAAAAAAACACAGGGTATTAGAACTGTTCTGGCGGCACTCTGTCCTTAGGGCTGATGGTTAAACCCCTTCTGTCTTCATGAGGGCAGACTGAAGGGGGCCGTGCACAGCTAGACTGCGTCTATGTTCCTAGACGCTAACTCAGGAGATCGAGGGACCTATTCAACCTTGATGACGCTTTCTCTTCTTAGATAAATACACACGGAGGAACCATAACGCAGTGACACGGGTTCATCCCCTTTGTTCTGTCTTCAGCATCTCATTTGTGTGTTTTGAATCCACGGCTTGGAATATGGCAAAATTAGCACACGCGCACACACACACACACACATTTTCTACTGAAAATCCTGACTCACTGTCTCTGCTTGAACGCGGTCAAGAATCAGGGGCGGCAGGGGAAGCACATCACTCTGGTCCCCTCCCATAGAGGCTCTCTGCCCGACTCTCTGATTTCTACGTCTCCAGGGTCTCAGAGACAAGCGCAAGCGTTAGTCGCTCAGTCGTGCCCACGGCTTTGGGACCCCATGGACTGTAGCCTGCCAGGCTCCTCTGTCCATGGGATTCTCCGGGCAAGAATACCGGAGTGGGTGGCCAGCCATTCTTTCTCCAGGGGAATCTTCCCGACCCAGGGATCGAACCTGCGTCTCGCATTGCAAGCAGATTCTTTCCCATCTGAGCCACCAGGAAAGCCCTATTTTTACATCCCCAGGGTTTTTCATTTGCTTGTTTGTTTTTTACATCCCCAGGGTCTCAGAGACAAGGAGGAAGTGCAAAGTCCCTTCTTATTTTTCTTTAACTGGTCTTAGCTTCACTTAAAGAGCAGGAAGGCAGGCTTCTCTCAGTTCAACTCCATGTGCTTCAGAGTTGGTGGAAATCTCTCTTTGATTCTATATTATGCTGGTGGTTGTTCAGTCACTCGGTTGTTACGCTGGTTACAGACTTAGTTTGAGATGATTCTGCGAGCTTTTATCTCATGTCTCCATAGGCGGTCAGTGGAGAATTTAAAAAGGCGGTATCAGAGCCTGACGACCAGATGCCATCTTCATGAGCATTTTTCATGTGTGGGTCTAATTTTACTCGTGCAACAAACCCCAGTCTTCCTGCGACTCAGTCCAGCCCCAGCATTTCTTGCTGGGAGCATTGGGAACACTTCCTGCCTCTTCTCTGTGTTCAGCCCTATTCCTTGCATTTTATCTTCCATCCTAGTCACCAAAAGCAATCCTCCTAAAGCCAAATCTATTTAGTCCCTTCCTCCTGTCCAAAGCTGCCACTCAGCCATCCAAACCCTCCCAGAAATACCTATGCCATACAGCCAGTGATACCCAGTTCCTCCGGCTTTCTTCCTGGGCCACCAGGTCATAGCCCGCCTGGGAAAATGCAGCTGACAAAGGAAGTTGGTTCTCCAACTTCTCCTCTTGTCTCCCCCTGAGAGGAGCCGTGTTAGGATAAGCTACATAATTTGTGGGGCCAAGGCAAAATGAAAACGCGGGGCCTTCTGCAGAAAATGTATGAAGAATTTCAAGATGGCAGCAGCACAGCGTCAACCCAAGAGCGGGACCCTTCTGAACGGGGGGCTCTGCGTGGGTGGCACAGGGCACCCACCCACAGCTCCAGTTCTTGGTGCTGCATTTAGACTAACAGTCAGATGGGGCTGGAAATTTCGGTGAAAATGAAAGTGTTCATTGCTCAGTCGTGTGCAACTCTTTGCAGCCCCCTGGACTTTAGCCCGCCAGGCTCCTCTGTCCATGGAATTCTCTAGGAGAGAATACTGGAGTAGGCAGCCATTCCCTTCTTCAGGGGATCTGCCTGATCCAGGGATCAAGCCAGGTCTCTTGCATTGTAGGCAGATTCTTTACCAGCTGAGCCACAATGCAGAGATTGTTAGTCCAACGCTAACCCTTTCACAGTTCACTTGGAGAGCTGGGTCTGAAGCTCAGAGAGCGTCTAGATGTTTGGCCAAAATCCTAGAGCAAGTCAGGGACTGGGTCTCTTGCCTCCAGATTGAAGGATCCCCTCTCCTCTCTCTGCCCCGTGAAGCTGTCTGTCACTCACTGAACTGCACAGATGTGGATGAAAGGACTCTGAGCTCTGTATTGATCTTCCAGCAGGGAGGCAGTATGGTTTCAGTTCAGTTCAGTTCAGTCACTCAGTCGTGTCCGACTCTTTGCGACCCCATGAATCGCAGCACGCCAGGCCTCTCTGTCCATCACCATCTCCCAGAGTTCACTCAGACTCACATCCATCGAGTCAGTGATGCCCCCCAGCCATCTCATCCTCGGTCGTCCCCTTCTCCTCCTGCCCCCAATCCCTCCCAGCATCAAAGTCTTTTCCAATGAGTCAACTCTTCGCATGAGGTGGCCAAAGTACTGGAGTTTCAGCTTTAGCATCATTCCTTCCAAAGAAATCCCAGGGTTGATCGCCTTCAGAACGGACTGGTTGGATCTCCTTGCAGTCCAAGGGACTCTCAAGAGTCTTCTCCAACACCACAGTTCAAAAGCATCAATTCTTCGGCGATCAGCCTTCTTCACAGTCCAACTCTCACATCCATACATGACCACAGGAAAAACCATAGCCTTGACTAAACGGACCTTAGTCGGCAAAGTAATGTCTCTGCTTTTGAAAATGCTATCTAGGTTGGACATAACTTTTCTTCCAAGGAGTAAGCGTCTTTTAATTTCATGGCTGCAGTCACCATCAGCAGTGATTTTGGAGCCTAAAAAAATAAAGTCTGGCACTGTTTCCACTGTTTCCCCATCTATTTCCCATGAAGTGATGGGACCAGATGCCATGATCTTCGTTTTCTGAATGTTGAGCTTTAAGCTAACTTTCTCACTCTCCTCTTTCACTTTCATCAAGAGGCTTTTTAGCTCCTCTTCACTTTCTGCCATAAGGGTGGTGTCATCTGCATATCTGAGGTTATTGATATTTCTCCCGGCAATCTTGATTCCAGCTTGTGTTTCTTCCAGTCCAGCGTTTCTCATGATGTATTCTGCATATAAGTTAAATAAGCAGGGTGACAATATACAGCCTTGACGTACTCCTTTTCCATGGTTTAGGGAGAAAGTATCCCAGATCTGGAACAAGACTTGGAGCCCTTACCCCACACCAAAAAAAAAAAACCTGCATAACTGGGACAGGTCAATTTCTCTCTCTGGGGTTTAGCTTGCTCCTTTGTAACAGGAAGGTGTTGAACCCACTGGTCTGGAAGGCCCTTCGCAGACCTAAATGATGTGGAGACAGCAAAGCAGAGACCAGTCCCATGGGAAACCGAGGGTAGGTACCTCCCCGCATTCCCCCCACTCCCCGATCAAGAGGCAGCTCTGGGCTGACCAGTCCTTGGGTGAAATTAAACTCTGCTTTCAACTGAATTTGCCAGTTTTTCAGCCAAAAAAAATAATAATAAGTATCACAACTACAAGCTGTTCCAAGCCAACCTGCCCTTAAACAGATAATCGGATTTGCATAAATTGAGTGCTGCTGAGGTTTAAATAATTCATCAACGTGGCAGGGTCTTTTTAATAGCCAAACAGAACTGCCAGACTTCGGGAAAGGATCGATGGCAGCCCACGTCCTGAGTGTGTGCCCCGCATCTTACAGAACCACTGGTGAGGTTTAGAGACAGGAACCTCTGCTTCCTGGTTCTTCATGGATGCGGACAAAGGACGTGCTTTCGTGTTCCAGGGGACTGACGTCTTCAGCAAAGCTCATTCACAGAAGCAGGGCAAAGGGAAATACCCGAATCCCTTTGAAAAAACACGAAGGAGCCTGCGAGACCTCAGGTTTCTGCAGACTCGGGGGAATGAGAGGAATAAAGGCACCTGAGGAGCTGATGGAAGACAGAACCCAGAAGGCTTAAGCAGAGAAGATCCAAGCGGTGGGAGACAATTTCACTGCCTTCCGATCTCTGGGCCCGAAGAACAGAATGCTTTTGGTGAGGCCCAAGGTCAGGGCCACCAGGAGCCCCTGGGAAGGCGATGTCGGGCTCTCTGGACGTAGTTTCCAGCTGACCTTTGATGACTTAGGTTGCTCCATGTGTCGATGTCACCGATCCGAATGGTCACCAGGAGCACACCAGCAGCCAGCAGTGTGTTCCGCCTTCAAAGCTGATTTCTTCACTCGCAACAAGGAGGCGCACATCCCACGGGGGAGCCGTGAGGAGCATCCATGGATGGCTGCGAGAGGACTTAGGGCAGGACTGAAGCTTCTTGTAGGCGGTCTGGGGAGAGTTCAAAAGAAGGGCAGTTCGTTGGATGGATGCTCAGAAAGTGGGGGTGATCCTCTAACTGGGGACCTTAATGAACCCTATGTGAAAGGAAGGGAGAACAGAGAAAAGTAAGACGTTAAACAGGGAAAGGGGAGCCATCGCACACATTAGCTGGCGGGGAGGGGCACTGGCCCTTTGTGAGCTGCACGGCGACCTTGCTTGTGTCCGTGCGCAGAGGGCGTGATGAAGTGGTCCTGTTCTTTGTCTCACCTTATTAGAGTTGTAGAGTGATCTTGTCTGACTCCAAAGTTCCGTGTGGGTGGTCATGTCCGACAGAAGGACACACAGCCCACTGAGAATGCCAGGCCAGCTCCACAGAGCTCCGAGGTCTAAACGTCAGAAACCGCGTTCCTCATTTTCACAGCCAAACATGAAGATCAGTTTGGTTTTTGTTGTTGATGCTGTTTTTAAAATATCAGCATCCTTATTTTTTTTAATTGAAGTATAGTTGATTTACAATGTTGTGATCATTTCTGCTATCCAGCAAAGCGACTCAGTTATACGTATACATGCGTTCTTTTATAGATGCGTTCTTTTTTTTTCCTTTATGGTTTACCCCAGGAGACTGGATATAACCCGCTGGGCCGTACATTAGGACCTTGTTGCTGATCCACTCCATCTGTAATAGCTTTCATCTGTTAATCCCAAACTTCCACTCACTCCATCCCTCTTCCTCTCCCTTCCCTCCTTGGCAATCACAGCACTGTTCTCTATGTCTGTGAGTCTGTTTTTGTTTTGTAGATAAATTGATTTGTGTCATATTTTAGATTCCACGTGCAAGTGATATCATATGGTATTTGTCTCTTTCTGACTTACTTCACTAAGTATGATAATACCTAGTTCCATTTGTGTTGTTGCAGACAACACTGTTTCATTCTTTTTAAGGTTGAGTAGTATTCCATTGTGTATATGAATCACATCTATAGGCTGCCTCGGAGGCTCAGAGATAAAGAATCTGCCTGTAATACAGAAGCCGTGGGTTTGAGCCCTGGGTTGGAAAGATCCCCTGGAGGAGGGCGTGCAACCCACTCCAGTATTCTTGCCTGGAGAACCCCATGGACAGAGGAGCCTGGCGGGCTACCGTCCATCGCGTCCCAAAGAGTTGGACATGACTGAGATGACTTAGCATGCACCCACCACATCTGCAAGAAGATCAGTTTTATAGTTTATCTCCCAGGGATGCTGGCTCACCAGCAATTCACCACCTAACCTGCGACTCAACACCGGCCTCCAACCACACCCAAACCAGTCCGTCCCCTATCCAACAAGGGGAGCTTTCCGATCACATGCTTGGGTACCTCAGCAATGCCAAATAGCTGCAAAATGTTTTAAACACTTACTCCTGCCCATATTCTTATTGCTCTTCCTCCTTGGAGGTAGAGCCAGTGGGAGGGTAGGGCAGCATAAATTCTTTCTTCCCAACAGTTCATGGATCAGCACCAGTCAATCAAATCAGTCCATCCTAAAGGAAATCAGTCCTGAATATTCACTGGAAGGACTAATGTTGAAGCTGAAGCTCCAATACTTTAGCCACTTGATGTGGAGAGCCACCTCGATGAAAAAGATTCTGTTGCTGGGAAAGATTGAAGCCAGGAGGAGAAGGAGAAGGCAGAGTATAAGATGGTTAGATAGCATCACCGACTCAATGGACATGAATCTGAATAAACTCCAGGAGATAGTGAAGGACAGGAAGGCCTGGCGTGCAGCAGTCCATGGGGTCACAAAGAGTCAGACACAAGTTAGTGACTGAACAACAGCAACAACAGCAACAGACCATGTCCCAACTCAAAATCTTCAGCACTGAGTCCATCTGCAAGCTCTCTTTCACTCTGTAAGGTAAGATTCACAGGTCCTGGGGATTCGGACACAGACATCTTTGGGCATAATTCAGCCTACCACAGTAGGAAACGCACATTTTCTTTGAAGTCATCTCCCTCTTCCCCATCAGGACTGATTAAATTTAAAAAGAACTGGTTTCAGCTCCTCATCAGTTCAGTTCAGTCGTTCAATCAAGTCCGACTCTGTGGGACCCCATGGACTGCAGCACGCCAGGCTTCCTGTCCTTCACCATCTCCTGGAGTTTGCTCAAACTCATGTCCACTGAGTCTGTGATGCCATCCAATCATCTCATCCTCTGTCATCCCCTTCTTCTCCTGTCTTAAATCTTTCCCAGCATCAGAGTCTTTTCCAATAAGTCAGTTCTTCACATCAGGTGGCCAAAGTACTGGAGCTTCAGCTTCATTATCAGTCCTTCCAATGAATATTCAGGACTGATTTCCTTTAGGATGGACTGGTTTGATCTCCTTGCTGTCCACGGGATTCTCAAGAGTCTTCTCCAACACCACAGTTCAAAAGCATCAATTCTTCGGCGCTCAGCCCTTGGTGCTCAGCTTTCTTTATGATCCAGCACTCATATCCATACATGACCACTGGAAAAACCATAGCTTTGACTAGACAGACCTTTGTAGGCAAAGCAATGTCTCTGCTTTTTAATATGCTGTCTCTTCATAAGCTTGTGTTCAAAGTCCAACTCAGACACATCGTTGTTGTGTAAGTTGTGGCAAGTCACTTCATCTTTTGTGAGACTTAACTAGTCCATCTGTAAAATGGGGTCAGCATCCTACCTCCCAGGGTTGCTGCAAGGACGACTGTGAGCATGTATTTAAAGGGCAGGGCACCCAGGAGCGGCTCATGGCACATTATTTCACTCTTTTCCGGATGTTATGCTGTACCTTCCTTATCTGCCCATAAAGAACATGAGTGACCTGGGTTTTTCTTTTTCTCACTGATTCTCAGGGATCCACATTATCATGATCTCACACACATCTCTCCTTTGCTTATCTTTTATCTCCATGAAATCTCCCCCTGCACAATTCCCCTGGACAATGCCCATGGCAGCAAAGGCATCCTTCCAGGCTTGGACCAAACAGAGCAGAGACCATGGGCGGTGCCCAGGAGGATGGCCGCAGGAAGATGCCCCGTCAGAGCTGCCTCCTCCCTGACTGCTTTGAGAGCAGACGTGAAAGGCCTTTTGAGAGAGAGGGGAATTGTCACTAGAGCCTTTCTTCTCTTGATAATGGTCCTGCCGGAACCAGAAGATAAAAAAAGAATGTTGATGTGCTATTTATTATAATACGTGGGCTGAAGGGTATATATAACCATGAACATCATCCTGTGGCCAAAACCGCTCCTACAATTGTGCCAGTTTTAATATTGCGTGCTATCTAAAGTTTTCCTATGGGTGGTCTCAAAGAAAAATCATAGAATTTTATCATTTTAGGGAAACCCAAACCCACCTAATCGTTCTTCTAAAAAAATAGCCAGTACAGAATGAGCCTGCTGCGGCTGCTGCTAAGTCGCTTTAGTCATGTCCGATGTGGAGAGCAGCCCGCCAGGCCCCTCTGTCCCGGGAATTCTCTAGGCAAGCATACTGGAGTGGGTTGCCATTTCCTTCTCCCAGAATGAACCTACTTGTACGTTTTCAATGACTGTACGCTCACTACCTTTTTCCTCTGAAGTTCTTTCTTTAGGTCCCTGAGGGTGATAAATAAGCACACCCCTCACTCCTCCAATTCTGAATCAGTTATGAAACAGGCTAGTCAGCTGGGGGTAATCTGTCAGCTTCATTTTTCCAAAAAAGGGACGGGAAAGTGGTGACAGTGGAAGTCGCTCAGCTATGTCCGACTCTTTGCGACCCCATGGGCTATACGGCCCGTGAAATTCTCCAGGCCAGAATTCTGGAGTGGGCAGCCTTTCCCTCCTCCGGGGGATAAAGAGGGATGGGAGTAGGCAAACTGGACATAAGACCAGAACGGGCTTTCCATGCCTCCCTCAGTCCTAAGGTCAGCCTAAAGTGAAAGTTGGATCTGCAGAGCAGCCCCCCAGAAACTTAGGGGACCCTGGCTGCCTCCACACCCAACACCCCACTTGGGCCCAGAGGATATGAGAATGCCATCCTGGGCTTCTCTGTGAGCGAGGGGCATGTGGCCCTTTGCTCTACCCAACAGGCAAACCGAGCTAAGACCCTCACCATCTCCCCATCTCTTCCTAGGGTTTGGAGCCACCAAGAGCCCAAAGCCTGGTGTCAACTTTGTCCTTCAGACTTCTGCAAGCCCCTGTTCTGTGAGCCTGCAGTGACCTGGGGAGGGAGAGTGTGGTTCCAGCCTGTCTGACTGTTTGAATCAATCCATTCGGTTGCTTTCCTTGATGGAGGCAAAATCTGTTTCCACTCCAGTCCACCCAACCCACATCTGCACTGCATTGCTCTGCAGGATGATGCTGATGACCCTGGACTCATCCATGGGCCAGTTCAAACAGTGACTCTGCTCCTGACTCAGCTTGTTTCTCTGGGCAAATGCGTCTACTTTTCTGAGTCTCCATTTCCTCATGTATGAAGTGGGGGCGATGGTGGTTCCGCCTTCATAGAGGGTTATGGCCATTCACTGAGATTACCCATGGGAAGCATTTGACCTGAAATGAAATATGGGAATCATTTCATAGCCACTGCTGGCCTTATTGCACATGGTGTAATAGAGACATCCCATATTAGAAGATACAAAAGAGAACTCAGCCCACGGGGGGTCAGCGGGACGGCTCCTGGTGGCCACTTTGGGGGATGCAAGAGGAAATAAGACCCAAACTCCACCCTTTCCTGCAACTTTGTTGACAGAGGGGTGGGGAAGAGAACCTTGGTGTGAAGTGACACTCCTGTGGGACACGCTCATTCGTCACCTAACATTCTCCCACGCCCTACCCTGGTTCAGCCCTGCGCTGGGCAGGGAGCCCACAGAAGGCAGTCAGATGCTGCTCTGATCCTTACAGAGCTCAGAGATCTAGCAGAGTCTGCTGCCTGAAGCTGCAAACTGGGCTCTCTAAGGAGGAAGATCACTTCCACATGGCAATCTTGAGACTATCTCCTGGAAATCTGAACAGAGCTTTGAAAGATGGCCAAAACTTTAGTATATCAGCTATTTCTATCACAATTAATGCTATGTAACAAGCAATCCCCAAACTTAGCAGCTGCAAACAAACGATAGCCGTGGACTTTGGTCACGAGTCTGTGCTAACCAGGTGGTTCTGTTGACCTCGGCTAGCACTTTCATATAGGTCAGTGTCAGCTGGAAGTTAGATAGTCCAGCCTGGCCTCAACTGGGACAACTGGGACAACTTGCTTCTTCACCACATGCTTCTTATCCTCCAGCGGGATTGTCTGAGGTCTCTAGAATGTCACAGAGGAAGAGAAGAGAAGCAAGGCGCAATGTGCAAGCTTTTTCTAACACTGGATTGTGTTGTCAGCACTGACATCAGAAGTTGGCCGTCAGAAGTCACATAGCTGAGGGGGGCCTCAGAAGAAGGACCCTGCAGAATTACAGAGCACAGGGAAAGGATGAGAACAGAGGTCCGTAATGCAAGCACTCTGCATGAGAGTAGAGAGAAGAGGCGGAGGGAAAGCTAAGCGGGTCGTGCAGACAGGGGAAGGAGCTCCTCCTGTTCCATCTCAACCAGAGGATGCCTCCGTTACCCCGACAGCAGCTGTTTCCCGAGCAGACTGTGCTAGGCACAGGGTCGTACAACCGACACTATCATCTCATCTCAAGGCAGGCATTCCCATTTTACAGATGCAAAATCAAGACTGGGATATGGAAAAGCCAGGATTCAAACTCTGGTCCGTCAGACACAAAACCCCGTGTTCCTTCCACTACCTTCCGGAATCAATGAGGATATTAAAGATGGGACCCAGATGTCAAGACCCAGACATCTACCCTTGACCCCACCTTCCTATGAGCCCTCACTCTGTTCCAGAGGCCGCCTTCCTCACCACCAAGGCCTCGCTGCACTTTCTGCCTCCACTTAGGCATCCCTATTTGAGCTTAATTAGGTTTGCACTAAGTTCACGAATTCCCTTAAACTTAATGGGCTCTAAAGAGAAAATAGAGCTCTTTCTCTCCAGGTGTTTATTTCCTTCCCACATTGTCCCTACTGCACTCTGAGACTCATTTCCACATCCCATCTGGTTAATGGGTGCAGGTGAGATCGCTCAGAGCGCTGTACGCCATCCCCCAGCCTCCTCCCCACCCCCTGCCCCCCACTGCATCCGTA
>SJYH01007311.1:63732-76816 GCA_006408735.1 Sylvicapra grimmia | reverse complement strand
GGATATATAAAGTTGTAAAATGTTTGCAAAAGAAGGAATCTTTAGAAATAAATTTTATTTGTGGTCAGGACTGGATAATATTAGAATGAATTTGATTAAGTAAATGAGGTTTAATATTAAAAAATAATATTAAAATATTATTTTAATATTAAAGATAACAGGTACAAAATTAAAATTTGCTTTCCCTCTATTAAAAGAACAACTCTTTTTCTGTTGGTCTGCTTTTGATAATAAAAGGCTATGAAAAATTTTTATTTACATTTATTCTGCCTCAAAAATATAACAAAAACAAAGATCTTATGACTTGTCAAAATAATCACCTATAATCTATCAGGTCTTTGATTACTTCAGTGAACCTAGTCCTCAGCATTAAGAGCTAACTTTTTCTCAAAATTATGTGTATATGTGTGTGTGTGTGTGTGTGTGTGCGCTCAGTCATGTTCAACTCTTCGCTACACCATGGACTATAGCCTGCCAGACTCCTCTGTCCATGGGATTCTCCAGGCAATAATACTAGAGTGGGTTGCCATTTCCTCCTCTGGGGATCTTCCTGACCCAGGGACCAAACCTGCATCTCCTACATTGGCAGGAGGATTCTTTATCAACTAGCCAACCGGAAAGCCCTCAAAACTACATAACTTTCTATATTTGCCTGCTGCTACTGCTAAGTCGCTTCAGTCGTGTCTGACTCTCTGCGACCCCGTAAATGGCAGCCCACCAGGCTCCCCCATCCCTGGGATTCTCCAGGCAAGAACACTGGAGTGGGTTGCCATTGCCTTTTCCAATGTATGAAAGTGAAAACTGAAAGTGAAGTAGCTCAGTTGTGTCCAACTTGTAGCGACCCCATGGACTGCAGCCCACCAGGCTCCTCCGTCCATGGAATTTTCCAGGCAAGAGTACTGGAGTGAGGTGCCATTGCTTTCTCCTCTATATTTACCTATGACATCTTTAATAAGTATTTAGGTTAAAGTAAAAATCACAGTCTTTTCTCTTTGTGACCCCATGGACTATAACACTGGAGTGGGTAGAATTTCCCTTCTCCAGGGGATCTACCTAACCCAGGGATTGAACCCAGGTCTCCATCATTGCAGTGGATTCTTTACCAGCTGAGCCACAAGGGAAGCTAAAGTATCCTGGAGTGGGTAGCCTATCCCTTCTCCAGCTGATCTTCTTGACCCAGGAATTGAACTGGGGTCTCCTGAATTACAGGTGCATTCTTTACCAACTGAGCTATCAGGAAAGTCCTATTTAGGTTAAACAGGTAACTGAGCATCGTGTTACAGAGCCCAATTTGATCAAGTGTTTTAAAACCTTCCTGATATTTTTTACAAACTTACCCAAAATCAAATTCAAAAGGTTTTTTTGGTTGTTCTAGAAATAATTTTGAGATATTTTCTTTTCTTATAAAAAGAGAAACAATAAATTAAGCATATTTGACATGTTAAATTACATAGGAGGCATTGGCAAATAAGTAATATACCTTCTTCATGTTGTGTCTATATAGATATAAGTGTTCTAGAAATTGTATGAAACTCTTGGAAGTTTTATAAATCTTTGCATAAATGTTACCTCATACTAAAAGACCTGAACCTAAGTATCAGGGAAATGCCTAACTGACATTCATGCAAAGGCATGAATCTATAAAGATTATGCCATGAGAATAAAATCCATTCCATTACTGAAAAAAACAAAGACAAACAAAACAAGAACAAAAAACCCTGACTTCTCTTTTCCATACTTTTGCCATCCTGCTGTTCTTATAAAATGTAATAGCTTAATTTAAATCAGATAAATTAAGATGGGTCAATATTAGCTGTAAGCTAAACAAATAGAGCTTTGGGAAACCCAGCATGGCCACTTGGTTTTTCCCATCTGCTGGCAAAACTCATTTTCTGTTTGACAGGTTGAAGCCTTTCCTTGCTGTCAGGTTGATGCACTTACAATGGCAAAACAAAACAAAACAAAAAATTTTGAAGTTTAACTTCCATGATCTCCAGTGATCAAGACACCCCACTTCGCTCAGTAAATCATACTAACCTTAACAAAAACCTTGCAAAATCCTTGAAATTTCCCCATCTATAACACCCTCAGTCATCAGGCAAGGTCAATAGAACAAATGGAAAAACTAGACGCAGCCAAACAAGAATTATGTGGGATTGAATTAATTGATGAAAACGATTATATTTTTATGACTTCTTTGTTTAAAATATTTTTAATCTTTCATTTTTCCAAACACAAAGAAATATTTTTTTTTTCTAGGACTTACAGAAATTTGGTAAGTTATACTTGTGTAAGCAGAACTGAAACATTTATATTTTTCTCACTACCTGATCCCTCTGGAATTCAGAAATTCTCAAACTAAAACTGTATTTTTCCTAAAGACCTACCAACACACACAAGCACAAACTGAAGGTAGACAACTTAATATAAACTACAAAGAAAATGCCTTATCAGCTCATATTTTGATGATTCTCAGGCCTATTTCTAGTATTAGCCACTCAGAAAATTGCCTAACTCCTGAAGATATCATCGGAGACATTTCAAACTGTAAAACATGTTTTAACCCTGACATCTAGAAATTTTCTTAACTAACTTCCCTGTGGGCTGAAAAGTTAGTTTATAATTTTGTTCAAAGATTAAGTAGCCTTTGTTTTTCTTTTGTTTCCATAGAAGCACCTCTTGGGCTTCCTTGATATCTCAGATGGTCAAGAATCCATCTGCAATGTAGGAGATATGGGTTCAAGCCTCAGGTTGGAAGATCCCTTGGGGGAGGAAATGGCAATCCATTCCAGTATTTTTGTCTGAAAAATCCAATGGACAGAGGAGCCTGGTGGGCTACAGCCCAAAGGGTCGCAAAGAGTCAGACATGACTGACTAAGTATGCACACATGCATCTTATTAAATGCCTGATTGCTTGCAGCATAGGCCAAGAATCCAGAGCCCACCTGCATCACCACCTCTTGAAATGAGATACAATGGTTTAACTGAATTGAGTTGTTCTCAGAACAAAGAAAACTGAAAATTATGGCACATATTCATTACTGTCTTCAAGAAATAATGATTGTGCTGTCACTAGTGTAGACTATGGGAATATAACAATCATAATCATGACATATTCCCTGCTCACAGTCGTGAGCTCCAATCTACTGGCTGCCCAAAGTTACTCCAAAAGCATTGACATCTCATAACTTATTACTGGACACTTCATTGCACTCCAGAGAGAAGAAATCCAGCTCCACCCACCAGAACACCAACACAAGCTTCCCTAACCAGGAAACCTTGACAAGCCACCCATACAACCCCACCCACAGTGAGGAAACTCCACAATAAAGAGAACTCCACAAACTGCCAGAATACAGAAAGGCCACCCCAAACACAGCAATATAAAGAAGATGAAGAGACAGAGGAATGCCCAGCAGGTAAAGGAACAGGATAAATGCCCACACAACCAAACAAAAGAGGAAGAGATAGGGAATCTACCTGATAAAGAATTCCGAATATTGATAGTGAAAATGATCCAAAATCTTGAAATAAAAATGGAATCACAGATAAATAGCCTGGAGACAAGGACTGAGAAGATGCAAGAAAGGTTTAACAAGGACCTAGAAGAAATAAAAAAGAGTCAATATACAATGAATAATGCAATAAAANACAGTGAGGAAACTCCACAATAAAGAGAACTCCACAAACTGCCAGAATACAGAAAGGCCACCCCAAACTCAGCAATATAAACAAGATAAAGAGACAGAGGAACACCCAGTAGGTAAAGGAACAGGATAAATGCCCATCAAACCAAACAAGAGAGGAAGAGATAGGGAATCTACCTGATAAAGAATTCCAAATAATGAATAGTGAAAATGATCCAAAATCTTGAAATCAAAATGGAATCACAGATAAATAGCCTGGAGACAAGGATTGAGACGACGCAAGAAAGGTTTAACAAGGACCTAGAAGAAATAAAAAAGAGTCAATATATAATGAATAACGCAATAAATGAGGTCAAAAACACTCTGGAGGCAACAAATAGTAGAATAACAGAGGCAGAAGATAGGATTAGTGAAATAGAAGATAGAATGGTAGAAATAAATGAATCAGAGAGGGAAAAAGAAAAACGAATTAAAAGAAATAAGGACAATCTCAGAGACCTCCAGGACAATATTAAATGCTCCAAATTTTGAATCATAGGAATCCCAGAAGAAGAAGACAAAAAGAAAGACCATGAAAAAATACTTGAGGAGATAATAGTTGAAAAGTTCCCTAAAGTGGGGAAGGAAATAATCACCCAAGTCCAAGAAACCCAGAGAGTCCCAAACAGGATAAACCCAAGGTGAAACACCCTAAGACACATATTAATCAAATTAACAAAGATCAAACACAAAGAACAAATATTAAAAGCAGCAAGGGAAAAACAACAAATAAGACACTAAGGTATTCCAATAAGGATGACAGCTGATCTTTCAATAGAAACTCTTCAGGCCAGAAGGGAATGGCAGGACATACTTAAAGTGATGAAAGAAAATAACCTACAGCCGAGTACTGTACCCAGCAAGAGTCTCATTCAAATATGAAGGAGAAATCAAAAGCTTTACAGAGAAGCAAAAGCTGAGAGAATTCAGCACCACCAAACCAGTTCTCCAACAAATGCTAAAGGATATTTTCTAGACAGGAAACACATAAAGGGTATATAAACTCAAACCAAAAACAATAAAGTAAATGGCAATGGGATCATACTTATCAATAATTACCTTAAATGTAAATGGTTGAATGCCCCAACAAAAAGACAAAGACTGNAGACAAGCAAAAGCTGAGAGAATTCAGCACCACCAAACCAGCTCTCCAACAAATGCTAAAGAATCTTCTCTAGACAGGAAACACAAAAAGTGTGTATAAACTCGAACCCAAAACAATAAAGTAAATCACAACAGAATCATACTTATCAATAATTACCTTAAACGTAAATAGGTTGAATGCCCCAACCAAAGACAAAGACTGGCTGAATGGATAGAAAAACAAGGCCCTTATATATGTTGTCTACAAGATACCCACCTCAAAACAAGGGACACATACAGACTGAAAGTGAAGGGCTGGAAAAGATATTCCACGCAAACAGAGATCAAAAGAAAGCAGGAGTAGCAATACTCATATCAGATAAAAGAGACTTTAAAACAAAAGCTGTGAAAAGAGACAAAGAGGGACACTACATAATGATCAAAGGATCAGCCCAAGAAGAAAATATAACAATTATAATTATATATGCACCCAACATAGGAGCACCACAATATGTAAGACAAATGCTAACAAGTATGAAAGGGGAAATTAACAATAACACAATAATAGTGGAAGACTTTAATACCCCACTCACACCTATGGATAGATCAACTAAATAGAAAATTAACAAGGAAACACAAACTTTAAATGATACAATACACCAGTTAGACCTAATTGATATCTATAGGACATTTCACCCCAAAACAACGAATTTCACCTTTTTCTCAAGCACACACGGAACCTTCTCCAGGATAGATCACATCCTGGGCCATAAATCTAGTCTTGGTAAATTCAAAAAGATTGAAATCATTCCAAGCATCTTTTCTGACCACATGCAGTAAGATTAGATCTCAATTACAGGAGAAAAACTATTAAAAATTCCAATATATGGAGGCTGAACAACACACTTCTGAATAACCAACAAATCACAGAAGAAATCAAAAAAGAAATCAAAATATGCATAGAAACGAATGAAAATGAAAACACAACAACCCAAAACCTGTGGGACACTATAAAAGCAGTGCTAAGAGGAAAGTTCATAGCAATACAGGCATACCTCAAGAAACAAGAAAAAAGTCAAATAAATAACCTAACTCTACACCTAAAGCAACTAGAAAAGGAAGAAATGGAGAACCCCAGAGCTAGTAGAAGGAAAGAAATCTTAAAAATTAGGGCAGAAATAAATGCAAAAGAAACAAAAGAGACCATAGCAAAAATCAACAAAGCAAAAAGCTGGTTCTTTGAAAGGATAAATAAAATTGACAAACCATTAGCCAGACTCATCAAGAAACAAAGAGAGAAAAATCAAATCAATAAAATTAGAAATGAAAATGGAGAGATCACAACAGACAACTCAGAAATACAAAGGATCATAAGAGACTACTATCAGCAATTATATGCCAATAAAATGGACAACGTGGAAGAAATGGACAAATTCTTAGAAAAGTACAATTTTCCAAAACTGAACCAAGAAGAAATAGAAAACCTTAACAGACCCATCACAAGCACGGAAATTGAAACTGTAATCAGAAATCTTCCAGCAAACAAAAGCCCAGGACCAGACGGCTTCACAGCTGAATTCTACCAAAAATTTCGAGAAGAGCTAACACCTATCCTACTGAGACTCTTCCAGAAAATTGCAGAGGAAGGTAAACTTCCAAACTCATTCTATGAGGCCACCATCACCCTAATACCAAAACCTGACAAAGATGTCACCAAAAAAGAAAACTACAGGCCAATATCACTGATGAACATAGATGCAAAAATCCTTAACAAAATTCTAGCAATCAGAATCCAACAACACATTAAAAAGATCATACACCATGACCAAGTGGGCTTTATCCCAGGGATGCAAGGATTCTTCAATATCCGCAAATCAATCAATGTAATTCACCACATTAACAAATTGAAAAATAAAAGCCATATGATTATCTCAATAGATGCAGAGAAAGCCTTTGACAAAATTCAACATCCATTTATGATAAAAACTCTCCAGAAAGTAGGAATAGAAGGAACATACCTCAACATAATAAAAGCTATATATGACAAACCCACAGCAAACATTATCCTCAATGGTGAAAAACTGAAAGCATTTCCCCTAAAGTCAGGAACAAGACAAGGGTGCCCACTTTCACCGCTACTATTCAACATAGTTCTGGAAGTTTTGGCCACAGCAATCAGGGCAGAAAAAGAAATAAAAGGAATCCAAATTGGAAAAGAAGAAGTAAAACTCTCACTGTTTGCAGATGACATGATCCTCTACATAGAAAATCCTAAAGACTCCACCAGAAAATTACTAGAGCTAATCAACGAATATAGTAAAGTTGCAGGATATAAAATCAACACACAGAAATCCCTTGCATTCCTATACACTAATAATGAGAAAGTAGAAAAAGAAATTAAGGAAACAATTCCATTCACCATTGCAACGAAAAGAATAAAATACTTAGGAATATATCTACCTAAAGAAACTAAAGATCTATTTATGGAAAACTATAAAACACTGATGAAAGAAATCAAAGAGGACACTAATAGATGGAGAAATATACCGTGTTCATGGATCGGAAGAATCAATATAGTGAAAATGAGTATACTACCCAAAGCAATCTACAGATTCAATGCAATCCCTATCAAGCTACCAGCGGTATTTTTCACAGAACTAGAACAAATAATTTCAAGATTTGTATGGAAATACAAAAAACCTCGAATAGCCAAAGCAATCTTGAGAAAGAAGAATGGAACTGGAGGAATCAACCTGCCTGACTTCAGGCTCTACTACAAAGCCACAGTCATCAAGACAGTATGGTACTGGCACAAAGACAGAAATATAGATCAATGGAACAAAATAGAAAGCCCAGAGATAAATCCACACACCTACGGACACCTTATCTTTGACAAAGGAGGCAAGAATATACAATGGAGTAAAGACAATCTCTTTAACAAGTGGTGCTGGGAAAACTGGTCAACCACTTGTAGAAGAATGAAACTAGATCACTTTCTAACACCACACACAAAAATAAACTCAAAATGGATTAAAGATCTAAATGTAAGACCAGAAACTATAAAACTCCTAGAGGAGAACATAGGCAAAACACTTTCCGACATAAATCACAGCAGGATCCTCTATGATCCACCTCCCAGAATACTCGAAATAAAAGCAAAAATAAACAAATGGGATCTAATTAAAATTAAAAGCTTCTGCACAACAAAGGAAACTATAAGCAAGGTAAAAAGACAGCCTTCTGAATGGGAGAAAACAATAGCAAATGAAGCAACTGACAAACAACTAATCTCAAAAATATACAAGCAACTCCTGCAGCTCAATTCCAGAAAAATAAACGACCCAATCAAAAAATGGGCCAAAGAACTAAACAGACATTTCTCCAAAGAAGACATACAGATGGCTAACAAACACATGAAAAGATGCTCAACATCACTCATTATCAGAGAAATGCAAATCAAGACCACAATGAGATACCATTTCACACCAGTCAGAATGGCTGCGATCCAAAAGTCTACAAGCAATAAATGCTGGAGAGGGTGTGGAGAAAAGGGAACCCTCTTACACTGCTGGTGGGAATGCAAACTAGTACAGCCACTATGGAGAACAGTGTGGAGATTCCTTAAAAAGCTGGAAATAGAACTGCCTTATGACTCAGCAATCCCACTGCTGGGCATACACACTGAAGAAACCAGAATTGAAAGAGACACGTGTACCCCAATGTTCATCGCAGCACTGTTTATAATAGCCAGGACATGGAAGAAACCTAGATGTCCATCAGCAGAAGAATGGATAAGAAAGCTGTGGTACATATACACAATGGAGTATTACTCAGCCATGAAAAAGAATACATTTGAATCAGTTCTAATGAGGTGGATGAAACTGGAGCCTATTATACAGAGTGAAGTAAGCCAGAAAGAAAAATACTAATACAGTATACTAATGCATATATATGGAATTTAGAAAGATGGTAATGATAACCCTGTATGAGAGACATCAAAAGAGACACAGATGTATAGAACAGTCTTTTGGACCCTGTGGGAGAGGGCGAGGGTGGAATGATTTGGGAGAATGGCATTGAAACATGTATAATATATGTGAAATGGATCACCAGTCTAGGTTCGATGCATGATACAGGATGCTCGGGGCTGGTGCACTGGGATGACCCAGAGGGTTGATATGGGGAGGGAGGTGGGAGGGGGGTTCAGAATGGGGAACACATGTACACCTGTGGTGGATTCATGTTAATATATGGCAAAACCAATACAATATTGTAAAGTAATTAGCCTCCAATTAAAATAAATAATTTATATTTAAAAAAAGAACAAACACTTTAAAGCTCAAGAAAAAGAGGGATAGTATTGGCTCATAACACAGGGAAGATGGTATAAAGTGGACAGATGACAGAAGACAGCTACTGAACTTTCCTTCTGCCTTGTGTTATTTGCCAAGGAAAATACCATTTCTCCTCTTCTGCACTCTCCAATATCCCCCCACCTAAATCCCTGCCAACTGATGTTCTAACAGGCTAGGAGTTAGAGATGATCTGCTCGTCACCTTCAATGAGCTCAGAAGACTTATATACTGAATTACTAAAATAAATTGAAGATGTGTTCTTACCATTTGCTCTGAGAAATCATAAACAATGACACGGGTGTCATAAAACTGAACAGAGGTCTGCTGCTGCTGCTTAATTTCAGGAAGAGGAAACAAGTGGACACTATTGAGAACTGGATGGGAAGTCTGATGTCTAGAAAAATTTCTATGGCGGGTTCCTATGGAACAAGCCAGGTCAAATAAACATTATTTTCTTTCTACATAGGATTATGAGACCTATACATCAAGAGAATATTATGGTGACAAGGCAGCTACATTTCAATAAGGCATTCGAGATGTCCTACAACATCCAAGAGATGTCAACCAGGCAGAGGAGTATCATGGGAGGGTTCAGGGTAGAAGGGTGGTAGAGATATAAATGGAGGATTCATGGGTGCATAGATGGTATTTCAAGAAATGTGGCTTGAGGAGCTCACCTAGGGAGAAGGAATTGAAAGAAAACAGAGGAGATCATAAATTGAACCCAGAGGCATTTGTGAAGATGAGAAAGAGAGGGAAGGAGAGTAAGAAGTTGTGGCCAATGAAGTAAAAAAAAAGAATCTTGATCAAGAGATCGGAGACCAAGGCAACAGCGATCAACTATGTCAAATGTATAAGCTGGTTCAGGTGAGAGCTGAGAAGCGATGTGGTCACATGATGAGAAAGGGGGAGAAGCAACCTCTGGAAAAGAGATGATGAAGGGATTCAGTGCTATAGGCTTCTGTTGCAGGTTAGCAAAGAAAATAAATGGAAACATAAGGATTCAAATTTATTTTGTTAAATTATAGTGAGAAGCCTAAATAATCAAAACAACTTAAATGTGGTAAATGTTAGGTCCAGCATTTAGAGTCAGACTAGAAAAATTGTACATACACGCATTCAAAAGACTGAAAGAATGTGTTCCCAAACATCAACAATTATTATTTGTTATTAATTAACTAATGATTAATCCATAATTGTTGGAGCTAGTTTTTCTTAATGTTTTCATAATTTCAAAATTCTATCTGTAAGAAATATACATGACTTCATTGTGTTTACTTTTTTATTTATTTATTTTTATTTTTTGGCCATGCCACCTGGCTTGTGGGGTCTTAGTTCCCTGACCAAGTATTGAACCCTCACCTTTAGCAGTGAAAGCATGGAGTTCTAAACCACTGGACTGCCAGGGAATTTCCAAATGTGCACTACTTAAGTAGTCAGAAAAATAAAATATCTTATAAAGTATCAGTTGTGTATAAATAAGGAAGGAAGGCAAAAACTTATTTTATGCAAAAAAAAAAAAATCTCCAAACATGTTGAAAAAGATCTTGGGCTGAATTAATAAATGTGTAACATGCATTGCTGCATTACTTCCACTGGAAGTAGGAAAACTGAACAGTTTCCTTGCCAGAAAGTACATAGAGAAGAGATCTGAAAAGTATGTCATGGGAAAAGGTTGAGGAAAACGTCACTGGAAAAGTGAACCTTAGAAAAGCTAAACCAATGGGGACATGTGATGAGGTGGTGTATAGTGAAAAGCATTGAGTAGACTCAGTCCCACTCTGGGAAAGTCACTCAAGTTTTCTGACTCCCAGGATCCTCATAGAAAAAGTAGCAATATCATCTCTTGAATAATATAGTGATTGGGTTACCCTCTCTTGTGGCTCCCATGTCAGTCTCTCCAGTTCAGTTCAGTTCAGTCACTCAGTCGTGTCCGACTCTTTGTGACCCCATGAACCACAGCATGCCAGGCCTCCCTGTCCATCACCTACTCCCAGAGTCCACCCAAACCCATGTCCATTGAGTCAGTGATGCCATCCAACCATGTCATCCTCTGTCATCCCCTTCTCCTGCCCTCAATCTTTCCCAGCATCAGAGTCTTTTCCAATGAGTCAACTCTTTGCATCAGGTGGCCAAAGTATTGGAGTTTCAACCTCAACATCAATCCTTCCAATGAACACCCAGGACTGATCTCCTTTAGGATGGACTTGTTGGATCTCCTTGCAGTCCAAGGGACTCTCAAGAGTCTTCTCCAGCACCACAGTTCAAAGGCATCAATTCTTCAGCACTCAGCTTTCTTTATAGTCCAACTCTCACATCCATACATGATTACTGGAAAAACCATAGCCTTGAATAGACAGACCTTGGTTGGCAAAGTAATGTCTTTGACACGCTCGTGTCTTGAGGGGTTCAGCTGAAGGACATTCTCTCCATCCACTTACAGACGTAAAATATCTGGTACAGTACTGTCACTCAGGAGATGATAAGAGCTTTTGTTATTATTATCATCATGACTGTCTTTAAATATTTGAAAAGCTGAATGTGGCAGCTGAATGTGGAGACATATTTTCTATTGGTTCCAATGACCCAATAGGCTTCCCAGGTGGCTCAATATTAAAAATTCCATCTGCTAATGCAAGAGACACAGGAGACCTGCGTTCAAGCCCTGGGTTGGGAAAAGCCCATGGAGAAGTGCAACTTACTCCAGCGCTCTTGCCTGGGATATCCCACAGACAGAGCAGCCTGGCGGGCTGCCGCCCATGGGATCACAAAGAGTCAGACACGACTTAGCGACTAAGCATGCAGCACGCGTGACTCAATAGATACAATTGATGTAAGTCATTGGAAGGCAGAATTTGGTTCCACAGCAGGCAGATATTTCCAGTAGTTAGAACTATCTATCCCATAACAAGACATATGCTTCTCTAGGTGGTGGTGGGCTTCTCTCTCATTTGAATTCTCTGATTGGAGACAGAGGAGAATAGGAGACAATAGATGGGAATTTGAACTCGGTGACCAAGAGTCTCTTCTGATGAATAATCTTGTGATGCTATGAAAAGGGCCTGAATGTTTTTTCTGTCTTTTCCTTTTCTTCCCAATGTCACCAAAATCTAAGGTGATATTATATCACCATAAACCTGATACCTTTTGGATCTGGTAGTGTTTAACACACTTTGAGACCAAGAAAACTGCCTTGGAGGGAGTGGGGCCCAACAGAGCTGCTGTTTCCTGTCGCCACTTCAAAAGCCTTGGGGGCAGGGGGAGGTAATGCAGCTGCCCAGGCCACCGAAACTGTAGGTTGCAGAGCTGTGCTGCGTCCTGGGGCCTCTGTGGCTGGAGCAATCAGCTCCAGGGAGGGGGAAATGGTAACCAGACTCCAGGACCCCCACGGGCTTTCAAGATACACTCCATTTGCCATTTTCTAATCTTTTCAGGACACAGAATTAACACAAAGTCCTCCCCATGCCAGTGTGGCTTAGCCTGTAATAGAATCATTTTAAAAGGTTAAGTTAATCTTGACTTTTACTATTGTAGCATTTCAATGTAATGGTGCTCCATGCACAGTTGAATTGGATTTTTATAGGCCTTTATTTAAAGAAATTTGTTTAGTGACAATGACAATTTGACTATTATAGGCACGTCCCTTTTGTATAATATCAAAGCGACAGTACTGTAGACACTGCTAGACCATAACAGATTTCTACTAGGTGGCTATTATCTAAAGCATACCTCAGTTAAAGCACAAATCATACAAGAATTTATGTGTTCAGTGATATTAAAACTGACACTGCAAAATTAGAGCAAAGGGGTAGGTAGGCCTGAGATCATGTTAACAGGAGGGTTCATACCGTACAATGAATATGGCATGTGACTTCTACAGAAAATTCCACTCATTTCAAGGGTGAACTGGGTACCAGATTGAATTTTTAAAGGCTGTTTGTCCTACGAGATTATGAATTT
>SJYH01007311.1:48824-63575 GCA_006408735.1 Sylvicapra grimmia | reverse complement strand
GGTTGTATTCCATCATTATAAAAGTCCAGAAGTCCTCTGTAAAGTTTGTTTTACCAGCCAGAATTGGGAATTATATCTCTTGCAATAAATTCCTTCACATTGGCTGTTTGACATTTCAGAGAAAACTCTTGGCTTAACTGGCTGCAGGTAAAAATTAGAGGCATAACTAGTTTTAATGATGGTCTCTGGGTTTACTTATTCCCAAGTACTCAACCAATTACATTTTCTTTATATAATATTTTTAAATATTCCATAAGGTACATTTCTAACTGGTTTTTTCAATTATTAAATGCTTTTGTTCACTTTTGTTTTAACTTTAGTTTGTAAAATTTTACTGTGGTCTTTCTTGAAGAATGTGGTAAATGGACATGTTGTTAAAGAAAATCTTACTGATGTTTTTCGAACATTTGAGTTCTGGATTATGCTTTCATTCCAGAAGCCAATAGAAATGCCCTGTGTGTGGATTTTGGGTTATTTTCCCTGGGTATTTTAAATATTATTAATATTTGTTTATCAAAAAAGAGGAAGCATAAGTTCTGTTCTGGGAATCTTAAGGATAAGGTTTAACAGAATAAGCTTGCAGGGTGTGGGACTGAGGAGAGGAAAGTGTAACTAAGGAAAACAGATAGTGATGATGATGGAGTTTTAATTCTCCCTGATGGTAGGTATAGGATTAGCTATAGATCAACTCATAATTGTAAAAAGAAATGTGATTGTTAGGGAACCATCTTTCCTAAGACAAAAAGCAGTGATGGGCAGGAGGAGAGTTTGAAAGATTTAACTGTTCCATATGCCACTGAAAATGCAATTTTTCCAGCTTCTTCAAAGCCTTAGAAGGCGTCCATAAACCATGCGTCTTATTTTAAATAAACTTTCAGTTTTAGAATAATTTTATATTTAAATAAAAGTTGCAAAGAGAATAGAGAGTTTTCATATCCCTCACATCCAAAGTCCCTTGTTATTAACAGCTTTACATTTGGATGGTATTTTTCTAACAATTAGTGAACTAATGTTGATACATTATTATTAATAAAAGTACATATTTTCTTCAAATTTTCTTAGTTTTACTCAATGTCCCTTTTTTACCCCAAAAGCCCATCCAGGCACCAGGTCATGTTTAGTTGTCACGGCTCCTTCAGCTCCTCTTGATGATAACAGTCTTTCAGACTTTCTTTGCTTTGGATGACCCTGACAGTTTTGAGGTATACTGATTAGACATTTTATAGAACATCCCTCAATTTGAGTTTATTTAATTTTTTTATGATAATACTGGAGAAGGGAAGACCACAAAAGTCTAATGCTGTTCTTACCACATCACATCTTGACATGATGTCAGCCTTGTTAATGTGGGGATTAGCTTTGATCACCTGGCCGAGGTGGTATTTGTGAGGTTCCTTCAGTGTTGCACGTGTGTGTGCTAATTTGCTTCATTTGTGCCCTACTCTTTGCTACACCATGGACTGTAGCCCGCCAGGCTCTTCTGTCCATGGGATTCTCCACACAAGAATATTGGAGTGGATTGCCATGCCCTCATCCCAGGGATCTCCCTGACCCAGGGATCAAATCTTCATCTCTTCTATTTCCTGCAATGGCAGCAGATTCTTTACCAGTTGCACCACCTGGGAAAAATGAGTGAAAGTTGCTCAATCCTGTCCGACTCTTTGCGACCCATGACTATACAATCCACGGAATTCTCCAGGCCAGAATACTGGAGTGGGTAGCCATTCCCTTCTCCAGAGGATCTTCCGAACCCAGGGATTGAACTCAGGTCTTCTGCATTGCGGGCAGATTCTTTACCAGTTGAGCCAAAAGGGAAGCCCAAGAATACTGGAGTGGGTAGCCTATCCCTTTTCCAGGGGACCTTCGTGCCACACAAATCAAACCAGGGTCTCCTGGCATTGCTGACAGATTCTTTACCAGCTGAGCTGCTAGGGAAGCCACCTGGGAAGTTACCCTTTTATCTCATCTTCCATGCTGTACTCTTTTTGAAAGAAGTTATAATGTGCAGTCCGTATTTAAGAAATGGGTATTTATATTCCACATTCTTGAAGGCTGACTATCTACATAAACTATCTGGAACTCTGTTGCACAGGAAATTTGTCTATTCTGACCCATTTATTTATTTGTTCAGTCATTCATTTGTATCCATCTGGACTCACGGGTATTTATTTTTATATTTTGGTTATAGTTCAATATGATTTTATTTATTTTGTTGCTCAAATTGTTCCACCTTAGGTTTTTGGTAGCTCCTTTGATTGATTTCTGTGTTCCTTTCACATGCTCTTATTATTCTGGGGTGTTCGTCATTTGGGCACTTTCTTACTTCCTGACCCTATAAGATCCTCCAGTCTCATCCTGTATATTTCCTGCCCTCAGTTCCAGAAGTAGACATTTCCTGGTGCTCTGGTTCCTCTTACTGAAAAAAGGTCTGCACAAGGCATGCTTGTTGCCACAGTGCAAAGTCTAACAACACTATCTAACAGAAATTCAATCAAAAGCCACATATGTAATTTAAAATTTTCTATATCAAAAAAGAAACATTTGAAATGAATGTATAATTTATTTTCTGTAACTACTGTATTCAAAACATCCTCATTTTAATATGTAACCAATTTTAAAACAGTGAGATGAGAAATTTTACAACCTTTTATTGTATATGAATTCTTCAAAATCTGGTATGTAGATTACACTTACAGCAGGTGTTACAGGAGCCAACACATTTCAGTTGCATAATAGCCACGTATAAATTGTGGCTACCATATTGGACAGGAGAAGTTTGGGAGGCTGGCAGCAAGAGAAAGATTACAAAGGTAGGTTGGGGCCAGATTATGGGGAAACAGTTCTGAGCTCAAGTTTGAAACTTATTCTATATACATTGGATAAACCCTGCCACTCATGAGCAAGTAAAGGACTCCCACCACCACAGTGCTCCTTCCCTTCACTGTCATGTGTCAGATAAGGGGTTAGTACATGTGTGCTGAGTGATTGTTGCATCATCAGAGCAATGCTCTGTGTAGATCAATTGATCATATTTACACAAAGGTGGAATCAAAAAATAGGGATGCTAATGTCTCAGTTCTTTTATTTAAACCACATGACATAGAAGCTTTTTGATATGAACTGGATGCTTTCTCTTTTGCCCTAGATGTGAGGGAAATTACTGCCTAAAACACTAGCTGTTTCATGTAGGACATTTATTTCTGGTGTTTTGTCCTTTACTGTGTTGGAGTGTGAATGGGACAGCCTTGTGCTAGGACATTTTTGGTAGCCTTTTGGAGTGGTCCTATTTACCCATTACAATTGCTACATGAGAAAGAAAGTAGGTGTTATTGTGTTAGGGAAACCATTGATTCTAGGCTAAAGGAGCATGCTTAGTCTCTTCAAACCAAAGGCTAAAGGAGCATGCTTTGGAGCGATTCTGCTTCATTCATCACTTCTGAGCTATAGACCAAGATCTCTAGTTGCTTCCTGGACATTTCCACATGATGTTCTAAGCATTACCGATACTATATCCCAAGGAAACATTTTCTCCCCCACTTGCTTTGTTTAGTGTGAGTATCATTATTCATCACTCTCTTAAGCTGTTGCCCTTTGGCACCTGAACTTCTCACTGCCCCTCATATCTTGGTGCAAAGAGATCACCATGCTCTATTTATGGCCCACTGAAAGCTCTCAAAACTGCCTTAATTTAGACCCCTTTCCTTTGTCTCAAAATACAGATTAATTTTCAGTCTCCCTACATAGACAGATTCCATACTGCATAACACATTTCTAAAAGGCCCTCAACTCCAGCTCCAATACAGAGAACTGAAACCATTCTCCTGAAGAAGACATTCACATCTACATGCCCATGCTTCCATGGATCTTAAATGTTCCACTTTCTCCGGTTGTCAAATGTTACTTCACCACAAAATGTGACAACTTTCTCAACTACTAGCTCTAAATGCCATCATGAAGATGATTCCACAAGCTTGTGATGGGCCTGGAAGAGTTTGTCATAACAGCTATTCAGTTTGCTGGACTTGCTATTGACTTAAGTTAATTAATGAATCTAAACTGAAGTGCATTTGTTCTGTATTCAACATAAAACTTCATCTTAATGCATGTAAAAAAAAAAAAAAAGAAATGAAATGGTTTTCTGAAAGGATAGGAACTTCCTTGTAGCTCATATGATAAAGAATCTGTTTGCAATGCGGGAGACCCGGCTTCTCTCCCTGAGTCGGGAAGATCCCCTGGAGAAAGAAATGGCAACCCACTCCAGTATTCTTGCCTGGAGAATCCCATGGACAGAGGAATGTGGTGGGCTATAGTCCATGGACTCGCAAAGAGTCAGACACGACTGAGCGACTAAGCACGCAGAGCTAGAGGGTGACAAGTCGAAGATATGCTTGTTGTATAAATTAATTATTTTCCTGAGAATGCTTCCTGACAGTGAAAAACTAGGAGCCCTCTAAAAGGACGGTGGTAATGGTATTAAAAATCCCTGTCCTTAGTTGGCTGTGGATAAAACCAACCAAACTACTTGGGCTTATTGTGATTATGGGTGCCACTCTTCTTGCCAAATCTATTCTTACAAACTAGCAGGGAATCAAAGCTGCAAAGCTTTCTATTTTTTATTTATTTATTTTTCACTTGAGATCATTTCTGAAGACTGAGAGTTAAATATCCATTGGGAGGCCATTTTTAAAACAGAAAATGTAATATTTGCATGCAGGGGTGTGTGTGGGTGTTGCATTTTAGGCCTGTCAAACTTGACAGCGTCCTTTTAGGCTTTTCAAGAGAAAAACCTCAAAGCATCAGAGCCACATTTTCCGTGAGCTCTGACAGACTTCTACATGTTAGGATTCCGATTTGGTTGTACTTTCTTCTTCGTAATTAAGTCAACGAGGTTTTTGGAGGCTTGTTGTTTTAATACCTTTTTGTAAAGTGAAATTTAAGCAGCATCAAACTGGACTTTAACTCTTCTGTGGGAATCAGCGTTTAGTGTGTCTCAAAGCCATGTAGTTGCGCCTGATGCCGTTTATTAGTACAAGCTTTGGGAATCTCTGCAGGAGTTTTTTGGCTGCTTTTGTTTCTTAGCTCAGCAAGTGTCTGTGAGCTGGGGCTTTGCTGCCAGGTCATGGTTGGAAAATATCAATTACTATAGAGCATGTGCACTTCTGAGAAATTGTCTCCATACAGACAAGAAGGACATGCCACTGGAGCCGCTGTACTGCTAAAGCACTTCATTTATTTAAAGGAATGTTTTACCTTTATCTTTATAAAATGGAGGGACATGGTGAGGGTGGGGGGGGGGTGTCTGCTCCCAGGCAAATTTCTGGGGTGATTGCAAAGCCTTATGTGATTTTACCAGAGGTTTCTCCTCTAGTCGTGCATTACGAGATGATAATGATAGCATTTTAATATTTAGCAGAAGTTAAATATCTTATAAATTGCTCCAGTTGAGAAGTGCCTTCAGAGGTAATGTAGAAAGTGGCTCTGGAATTAGACATTAGGGTGGAATCCTGACTCTGCTAACAGTTACTGCATAACCACAATTTTTCTAAGACTCAGTTTTCTGCCTGTGAGATAGGTTTATAATAGTGACCTTGTAGGGTCTGTGTGATGTTTACCATGGTAACTATATTTAGTTCCTGGCACATGCATAAGTGGAAGCTATTATAATGAAAAAAAAAAAAGAAGAAAATGTTAGTTCCTCAGCCATGTCCGACTGTTTGCAGCCCCATGGACTGCAGCTCCACGGACTGCAGCCCCACAGACTGCAGCCCACCAGGCTCCTCTGTCCATGGGATTCTCCAGGCAAGAATTCTGGAATGGGTAGCCATCCCTTCTCCAGGAATCGAACCCAGGTCTTCTGCATTGCAGGCAGATTCTTTTACTATCTGAGTTACCAGAGAATGTTAAATGCTATGCCTGGTTTATAGGGCAAAACCTTATTTGCTCTACTCTCTTTTAATTGTCTCTCTGGAATGAAGTAAATAAAGCAGTTGTGACCAAATAGTGCAGCTCAGAACCCCTTTTGCGGGGAGCATGACTGACGGATGACCTGAGCTGCCCCCTTCTAGATCCACCAGTGAGTCTACACACCTTTTACTGGCTGTGACTAGTCAGCAACTGAGCAGCAGGGATCCAAAGACAGGCCCTTTCCTGCAAAAGGCACATCTCCTCCCTTGGGCAACTTGGCAGGAAGACTCCACAGTAACCCTGCTGAACTTCTTTAAAGCTCTGCTCAGTTGGGGCCTTCTCTTCCCTGATCCTCCGTCCTTCCCCGTCTCCTCCCACTGGGGTCAGACCTGCACTGTTCTCCACCATGTCCTCCCACCTGCTCCTGCTTTCTTCCCCTGTACCTTTTCCCATCCAGTCCCACTTTGGTGCCTCTTTCTCAGCAGACATGAGCTCATGCAGCAGCCCACACCTGGTTTCCAAGGACTTATACATTTAGGGTTCAATTTTTAAGAAGTCCAATAAATGTTCCAGTATTAAACCACTTTAGGTCCTAGAATGAGGGGGAAAAAATTAAGAGAATTGGAAGGATGTGTACCTAGCCAAAGAAGGAGAGGAAGAAGTAAGATGAGGTGAGCATTTCCCCTTGGCTAAATTTTGGTGTTTTCCCCACTTCCCTGGTGCCTGGAAATGCCAGTTGCAGATGCCCCAGCAGCATACCCTTCATTTTGGCCTCTAGCCTCCTGCACCCTTTGTCAGTTTTGCTACTTACTTAGCCCTGGGAAAAGACCACAGCTTGTTTTCTCATGTGGAAAAGATCCTGGGTTTGAATCGAGTTCCTGAAGGATAAGAATACATTTTTGCTGTTTTCATGACTTAGCTCCTATCAGAGAGGACTCTGGTTTTTATTTCCTGTTTGTATAAGAGAGGAAGGGCTTCTCAGGTGGCACAGTGGTAGAGAATCTACCTGCCAATGCAGGAGACGTGGGTTCGATCCCTGGGTTGGGAAGATCCCTTGGAGAAGTGTTCTTGCCTGGGAAACCCCATCGACAGAGGAGCCTAGCAGGCTACAGTCCATGCGGCTGCAGAGAGTTGGACATGACTGAGCACAGACCATATGCACACAGAGAAAGCCAAGTGATCCCCTCCTTAAAGCTGAGGGTATAAGAACTCTGGAACACTGATTGGGCTTCTCTTCTCTGTTGGGAGGATCCCTCTGGGCAGCCCATGGACAACCTTCAGGAATTAGAGGTTATTAGGAGCATTGACATTTAAATTATTATTTTTTTTTTGCCTTAGTTCATTTAACTGTTCAATTACTGCTTCTGCTCCAATTATGATGAATCTATTCGACCCAGTGCTTAAATATTTCCCTGTAGCTATGAACAGTGCCACCTCCCATTCTCAAGTTGTAGGGGGTAAACATATACAGCAAAAATTATTAACAGGGGAAAGAGTGACCATTTTTGAGACCAAGAATGAGTTGCAAGAACAAATGTTATTTGGGAGCAAAACTGGACTTACAAAAAGGCAGGCTTACTTATGGGGGAGGGGGCTCCGGGCTGCTGGGGGGAACCACTGGGCACTGACCCCGTGGAGGGGAGAGAGAATGCGTGGAGGGCTCCAGAGATCAAAGACGCTTCCAGGGGTGGCCTTTAGATTCACCACATGTCTGTCATGGAATTAGACATGCCGGCTGCCCCACACTTGATTCCCTTGCCTCCCTGCTGCTCTCTGAGTTCAAACCGAAAGTGCACGGGGAGGAGGCCACCAGGGGCCTGGGGAAAGCTGATGGAAAGAGGCAGCAGAGAGCAGATTTAGAGCAATTCTGTTCATGAGAAGGTGCTTTCCTGAAATTCTCTAGAAGAAATGAAAAAAATCCCTGGTATTTCGCACAATCCCTTTAGGGGCAATTTTATATCACTTTGCTAAAAATTGGATATGTCTCCCTAAGTCTTCCACAGCCATTGGCTCAGCAAGAATTTGAAGTGTTGTGGCAGTGACCCTGAGCTTTTCCCTTGCCTCCTCCACTTCCCACTCACCCCCTGCCTCTATTTTTCTCTTTTATGTGGATCTATCTGTGTCTAATTTAGACGGCAAGTTCCTTACTACTGTATGTTATAGTGTCTAGCATACTGTGAGCACTTATAAATGTTAAATGATAATAATGAGAGCCCTAAAGGTGCCAGCTGCTTCATTTCATTTGAGAGAAGAGGGTTTTCACTACAGACTGTAGTTAAAAAAAATAAGGGCAGTAGGGAGGGAGGGCATATTAGTTTTCTGAGGCAAGAAAGGGGATAGAGAGAGGGAGAGGCTGATAGAAGCTTGCAATATTTTCCAAAAAATGGATTAAAAAAAAAAAAGATCAGCTAAAACCTTGGGATGTATAACAGAATTCAATGCCTGGCCTTGAGTATTATAACTTTTCATGCGATCTATTGGTTGCCCAAGGTTTCAAGCAAATTTGGAGCACTGATTATCTAAACAGGATAGAGCAACTACTCTCAGCCTGCAGCAAGAAAACTGCAGGGAGTGAAAGAATTCCAGTCCTGATTCTGCAGTTTCTTGGCCACATAACATTTGTTAAAACTCTTAGTTTTTCTGCGACCTAATTTCCCATCTACAGAATGAAGGAGGGGTCCAATGGTGGGGGTGGCCCTTACTAGATAATCTCTATATATCCTTCAAGTTCTGAAATTCTGTGAGTCAGTGGATAAGTCAATAGCTGCATGTGTGTGTGCTAAGTCACTTCAGTCATGTCCAACTCTGTGCTACCCTATGGACTATAGCCCTCCAGGCTCCTCTGTCCATGGGATTCTCCAGGCAAGAATACTGGAGTGGGTTGCCATGCCCTCCTCCAGAGTATCTTCCCAACCCAGCAATTGAACCCAAGTCTCTTTTGTCTCCTGCCATGGGCAGGAGGTTTCTTTACCACTAGTGCCACCTGAGAACAATAGCTGCATAATCCCTATCAATTTGCTGAACACACACTATATGCCAATAGTTTTTATATGGCTCAGATGGTAAAGCATCTGCCTGCAATGCAGGAGATCCAGGTTCGATCCTTGGGTTGGGAAGACTCCCTGGAGAAGGAACTGGCAACCCACTCTAGTATCCTTGCCTGGAAAATCCTATGGACAGAGGAGCCTGGTAGGCTACAGTCCATGGGGTCACAAAGAGTCGGACATGACTGAATGACTTCACTCACTCACTCACTGAATTAAACACAACTCTGTAAAGCAGAAATTGTTGCTATTCCCTAGTAAGAGATGAGGAGATTGAGGCAGAGGGGAATAGTAAATTGCCCTTGGGGCCACAGCTGGCGGTACAGGGAGGGGTCTACACCATCCCTGTCTGTATCTGACCCACTGTGCTCTACTCCACCCTGGCCTGCTGAGCCAGGCCCATGTGGCCCCATGAGTTGAGTCAGGAATGCACCACAATGGTCTCAAAACCATTGGCTCAGAAATAATTAAAGGTAGTAACTAGGAGATCAAACCAGTCAGTCCTAAAGGAAAACAACCCTGAATATTCACTGGAAGGACTGATGCTAAAGCTCCAATACTTTTGCCAACTGATGTGAAGAGTCGACTCATTAGAAAAGACCCTGATGCTGAGAAAGATTGAAGGCAAAAGGAAAAGAAGTGGCAGAGGATGAGATAGTTAGATAGCATCACTGACTCAATGGACATGAGTATGAGCAAGCTCCAGGAGATAGTGGAGGACAGAGGAGCCTGGTATGCTGCAGTCCATGAGGTCACAAAGAGTCAGACACAACTTAGAGACTGAACAACTGTGTTTAGAATATCTATATCTCAGTCAAATAATAATAAAGTTACCCTCCTCACTGGAACAGAGATTACCTGATAATTATTTATTAAGCACTAGAAAGCTCTCTCTCCATATCACCTAATATAATCCTCACGGCAAGACTGTAAGACTATCTAGAATTTTGTAGACGAATCTCCTGAGGCACGGAGGTAAAACCTGTCCAGACTAGTGGATGGTGAGAGACGGGGCCCCAGTCCCATCTCTGCCCCTAGTCCTGTACTCAGCCTCTGCCCTCAGCCACCTGCCCATCAGTTTTGATGGCTGATGGTTGGCTTCACACTGTTGGGTCAAGGGAGGCTCAACACCAGGGAAAGTGCTCATGGCGGTGCAATAGGGCTTCCGTGCCCATGACCTCCAGACAGAGAACCTCCTTGGCATGTCTCAGACAAAATAAAGGGTCCTTGATGAAATGTCTGGGACTCTGAAATGCTCAGCTCTGGCTCTAGATATCTGTGAGCATCTTCCTGTGAAAGCTGCATCTTACAGTTGGGATGGAAGCAGAGAGCTGGGCCCAGTGGGCCTGGGTTCCACCTCTTCTGCTCCGTGAGCATCTTCAGGACAAAGATGCACTATACTCTCTTGTCTGTCTCCCGTGACTGTGCCTAACACTCACAGGCAGGAAAGCAGAACAAGTTACACTCTCAGTCCAGTGGACTCTTGTTTCCCATTGGACTTTGCTCGACAGGAAGGAAAAACGGACAGAAACTCTTACTTCCGTGATGGAAGGTGGAAGGGAAGCAATTTGCACCTCTTCCTCTGCCCTTAGCTCAGTGCTGCCCGCTCTGCCAGCCCAGAGAGAGGCCAGGACACGGGTCCTCAGGGGCCATCATGGGCAGCCCCAAGGCACCCCTACCATGTACCCTTCTTGCTTAGGCAAGTGGGGAGAATAGGTCCTATTTCTCCTTTGAAAGGGTGTTCAAGGACACCCTGGACCTCACATGTCCTTATTACAGAAAGTAGCAGATGAAACTAGGTTTGGAAAGTATAAATTTAGATCTTACAATAACAACCAAAGATGCACCCACCATCCCTGCCCTCCTTGTCTGCAAGAGAGAAATGATAGATGCGGTTTCCCAAGGAAAGACACGTTGACAAATAGCAACCCGAAATAGCTGGGGTGCTTATTTTCTCTTTTCTTCCCTCCCTCCCTTCTTTCCTCCTTCCCCACTTTCCTCCTTTCCTTCCCTTCTTCCTATTCTTGCCATTTGAGAAATCATTATTATAATAGCCATTTTATGTAGTATTTCTTTATACACTGATACCAAATGAACTTGAAGTTCTTTTGTTATGTAGGGGGAAAAAAGCAAGGATTTGCCTGGTAGTCAAATGGTTGATGCCAGGGACAGGGTTCAATCCCTGGTCCAGGAAGATCCCACATGCTGAGGGGCAGCGAAGTCTGTGAGGTACAACTACTGAGCCCATGTATCACACCTACAGAGTGGCCTCCGTTCCCTGCAACTAGAAAAAGCCTGCATGCAGCAAAGAAGACCCAGCACAGCCAAAAGCACATAAATAATGTTTGTGTTAGTCGCTCAGTCACTTCCGATTCTTTGTCATGCCATGGACTATAGCCCGCCAGGCTCCTCTGTCCATGGAATTCTCCGGGCAAGAATACTGGAGTGGGTTGCCAATAATAAAATAAATAAAATGTTTTTCAAAAGCAAAATGAGTAGTGTAAGTACAGGCTTTCATTTTTGTTACTAAAACAAAGTTTATACACACACACAAATACACACAAACACATATACAGTTTTGGTCTTTTTGTAAAACAAGAACAAGGAAAGCAGGACTTTCCCTAGAAGGGTGCAGGCCCCGGGTAGCGCCTGTAGCCAGTACCAGCAGGCTTTCCTACGTAAAAACCCGATAAGGGTCTAGACTCCTGGTTCCCCATTCCCTCAACCACGCGTTTCCTGATCCAAGTAAAGACCTGTGACTTTAGACACACACATAGTATCTTGGATATAAATACACACACACACAAAGACTATTTCTGGAAAGATAACAAAATTGACAAGAGTAGCTATTTCTGTGTCTGGGGTCCTTTTCATTGCATTCATCTTCTCGTCCTTTTTGATCTTTGTAACCTCATGTATTTTTTTTTTTTTCCCCCTGAAAAGATCATTACAGAGGGGAAAACAATTCAAATAAATCACGTTTCCAGTGGAGAAAAATGTGTGTAATTTTTCATGGTGAGAGCTGGGTATTGGTACCTAGAACTTCTTGCTCTCTAGAATGGATGAATAGGAAGAAAAACCTGTGCGGAAAGAAGAGAAAAACATCCTATTTCCCAGTGGCCACCTAGGCTCTCATCGTGCTCCTGCTGCTTCTGTNCCAGGGACAGGGTTCAATCCCTGGTCCAGGAAGATCCCACATGCTGAGGGGCAGCGAAGTCTGTGAGGTACAACTACTGAGCCCATGTATCACACCTACAGAGTGGCCTCCGTTCCCTGCAACTAGAAAAAGCCTGCATGCAGCAAAGAAGACCCAGCACAGCCAAAAGCACATAAATAATGTTTGTGTTAGTCGCTCAGTCACTTCCGATTCTTTGTCATGCCATGGACTATAGCCCGCCAGGCTCCTCTGTCCATGGAATTCTCCGGGCAAGAATACTGGAGTGGGTTGCCAATAATAAAATAAATAAAATGTTTTTCAAAAGCAAAATGAGTAGTGTAAGTACAGGCTTTCATTTTTGTTACTAAAACAAAGTTTATACACACACACAAATACACACAAACACATATACAGTTTTGGTCTTTTTGTAAAACAAGAACAAGGAAAGCAGGACTTTCCCTAGAAGGGTGCAGGCCCCGGGTAGCGCCTGTAGCCAGTACCAGCAGGCTTTCCTACGTAAAAACCCGATAAGGGTCTAGACTCCTGGTTCCCCATTCCCTCAACCACGCGTTTCCTGATCCAAGTAAAGACCTGTGACTTTAGACACACACATAGTATCTTGGATATAAATACACACACACACAAAGACTATTTCTGGAAAGATAACAAAATTGACAAGAGTAGCTATTTCTGTGTCTGGGGTCCTTTTCATTGCATTCATCTTCTCGTCCTTTTTGATCTTTGTAACCTCATGTATTTTTTTTTTTTTCCCCCTGAAAAGATCATTACAGAGGGGAAAACAATTCAAATAAATCACGTTTCCAGTGGAGAAAAATGTGTGTAATTTTTCATGGTGAGAGCTGGGTATTGGTACCTAGAACTTCTTGCTCTCTAGAATGGATGAATAGGAAGAAAAACCTGTGCGGAAAGAAGAGAAAAACATCCTATTTCCCAGTGGCCACCTAGGCTCTCATCGTGCTCCTGCTGCTTCTGTTTGCAGGAAGAGGGCCTGCCACTGGGCTTTTCAGAGATCAGACTGTCTCCCCTTCCTCTCTGCTCCTGGTCACCATGGGTTACAGATGCAGACACAGCCAGAAAGCCTACAGGTGCGGGGGGTGGGGGTAGGATGCTGATTAGAATGCAAATTGCAGCAGTGAACAGAGAGCCTACAGATGTGTACTAGGAAAGGTCTAAGCTGGAAGCACTTGACCCTCAACCATCTGATCTTGCCTCACTGGGTCTAATTGTCCTGCACAACGCACAGAGAAAATATGCTCCTTATGTCATTTCCATCGGTTGGCAGAGAATCTACATAAGTGACGAGCAAAACAAAAACAACATTCTGAAGAGAACTTTCACAGACTTGCCTGGGGTTCTGCTTTGTCTGTCCACTGGAGAGTTATGTTGACAATTTGAACTTATAAGAATAGCAAGTATTATGCCACTTTTGAGCCAAGCTCTATTTTCCTCTTTATGACAGCCTTGAAAAGCAAGGTGCCTGTCTTCTGCAGAGAGGTAAATGTGATTTATATCTGGGGGATAGCTAAATAAATTACACTCCTTGAGCCAAAGAAGGCCTTTATCAGCATTGGATGTAGAAAGCAGGAGAGTGTGGTGAGAGGGGGTCACGGGCTGCTACGCACGGGTGTATGTTTGTGCAATCATAGACATTCTGGTTTTCAGGGAGTGTCCCTGACATGAGTCTGTTCCTTCTCTTTATCCTGATGGAAATTCCAGAAACAAACATAATCCTTGGTTCTGGATAAAGATGTTTGGGGGAGGCCAAGAAAGATAGAGTGGTGGGAAGTGGGGGAAGCCAGTGCAGGAAGAAAGCGTGTAATAAATGGGAGCTTGGGGAATGTGTTCCACCTGACTTAGCCAGATGCCTCTAGAGGGAAAGAAAAGGAAACAGCTAAATGCCTTTATATCCCCTGGAGTCTTCAAAGGAAGCCTGCAAAGCAGGGCATCAGGGTAATCCTCACTCGGTTAATATCTGATGCCTTTGCATCTGTGATGTGAAGAGTAAATTAGAATTCCTGTTATAAGAACAGAATTTTAACCACCAGGAGTTAATGCAGAGGTCAGGCTGGTTTATCACCACCTTATCTTATCGCACATAGTGCCCGGATGACTATTTTGGGATAGGGTGTTGTGGACTTTTTTCCTCTAGGATCCTTAGGAAAAGTCATAAAGAAAATGATTCTGAACCCAGCAGTCTTCTGTGTGAAAGAAAGGTTAATTCTGTCCCTGGCTGCTATCCGTCCCTGCCACGGACAGCCCATATTCTCACTATTATGATAGCTCAGTACAGGTGCGCTGTTATTTTAATTATTTAGGATGTAATTTCTGGGCCCAAGGAAGATGGATAGCACATCTGAAAGAAAATGAACTTTTTCTCTCAAACACACTACAACTAAAATCTTCTGCAAAAACAATGACAATGGATTACATCACATGCTTCTTAGATATTGTTAACTTTATTTTCAGAGGAAGCACCAACATTTCTGCTGCCTGGGCTTTGGGAATCCACTTGCCATGGAGACATGAAGCCTAAGTTTAATAAAATCATGCAGCGTGAAGTCCACACAATATTATTTTTCTTACACTGGGCTGGATGCTTTGATTATTATTCACTCTCAAGTCACC